>JAQGBM010001294.1:0-10960 GCA_034698405.1 Symphylella vulgaris | reverse complement strand
ATCGTTTTAAAATAAAAAGAAGGTACCATTTCTTATTTATTCTTCTCAACATGAGTGGCCAAATCAGAAAATTTGGCTACATAATCTACGCTGCTTTCGTTTATCATGCACTGGATATGGTTATCCATCTAAAAATAATGGTAAAATTATTAATTAAGGTATTGTAATGTATTAATGAAGTAAATTTTAAATTGAAGTAAACTTACGTCAGGTGGCATAGGAAGACTATCCAGCACAGAAGATGAGGTTTTTGCGGGTGATTCCAAAAGAGAACTCCCCAGTAATGAGCTCAAAGAAAAATCTGACATCTATGAGAAAAACGTATTTAATTACTGTACCTTTATCTTTCAAATACATTCATTAATAATAATTGTAACAAAAAACATTTTACAATTTTATCAAAATTTCTAGGCAAATTTCTACTGCACCGAGGCGGAATCGAATGTTTTACGGAATTCCTTTTTGAATTATGGGAAAACTACTCGACCGATTTTCATAAATTTTTTTTATTTGCAGAAAATAAATATTTCATTTCTTTATAATTTCACTTTTTTAAAAATTCTATTTTGTTCATAAATTGTAAAAAAAGTAAAGCAATATTTGAAATAACCCCCTGGATTTATTTTTCTGCCAATAAAAAAATTACAAAAATCGGATGAATAGTTTCATTTAAAAAGACAAACAAACGGGTTAAAAATTTAAGTTTTTGCTTTCGAATAAAAAAAAATCAAGTTACGGTACGGTACCGGTAAGTACAAAATAAAAAAATTAAATTAATTCTATAAAATTAATCGTTTAAATAGTGATTATTTTAAACTGTATTTATCTACGAAAATAATAATAATAATAATGAAAATAGATCGAGTAGCCTATTTTCTAAATTAAAAAAAATTACAAACTACAGTCGAAACCGGTTATAGCGAAATTTTTTAAAGAAATGGTTGGATTTGCATTGAAGTCCAATAGTCCATGTATTTTATTTCGGTTATAACGAAATTACGGATATAACGAAGTAAATTTGTTTGAATTTCGTTATAAGATGTAAAATTTTGGGAAATTTCCCATGAATAGTAAATTAGAATTCTTTTTAAAACGAATAACGGAGAATTTTGAAACGAAAATTCAAAGTATTAATACCGAGCCTAAATTGGACGATGGACGTCAGTAAGGCATTTTCAAGAAATTTCGTTATATCGGTTATAGCGAAATACGGATATCATATAACGAAGTGATTTTGCCAGTCCCTTGAATTTCGTTATAACCGTGTTCGACTGTATAGGAAAATCCCATATTAAAAATGACAGTACAGTATCAAGAAAGTTGTGAATTTTTTTCTTATGATATTATCACTCATGATGAGATTTCCGTTTTAAAAATGTCAGGGGTCACCGCCGAAATTCGGGAGATACAAGTCGCAGAAGTTTGTAAAGGTTTCTATGGAAGCACGAACTTTAGCATCTAAAATTTCCGGAATTTTGGCGGTGACGTAACATTTTAAAACCGGAATATCATTATTTAAGTTATGGTTATACTCTTTCATAGGAAAAAAATTCACAATTTTCTTGATACATTCAATCGATTCAGGTTGCAACGTCTTTAAACCCATAATAACTTGTGCTTAAACTCACAAGAACCAAAGCCAACTGCAAATAGTTCGGGATAGTGAGGACTCCAACTAAGTCCAGTTACGGTCATTGCATTGGCAGGATCGTGATGAATTCTCCAGAGAGGTAGCACTGATCCCTGGGGAACTCTAAATTCGTCAGAAGGGTCGTCCCAATAACGGTAATCTGTAGTCCGTATAAAAAAAAAATCATATTATATAGCAAGATAATTTTTTATTAACACCAAATTCGAAATGTGAAGTGTAAACTTACCCCTAGCAATCTGACTGTACAGATTCAAATTAACGTAACGTTCCGCTTGTTTTGCTTGATCCGCAAGACCCGACAAATCGACATGCTAAAGAAAGAAGAATAGATTTAAAGAATCTTTTCTGGTTCAGTATAAAACTCCTTTCCAAAGATATAGGCCTAAGCAGTGGCGTAGGCACGAGGGGGGGTCAGACCCCCCACCCCCAATGGCCTCGAACTAGAGGCAGAAATGCCTCAAATTAAAAAAAATGTACTCAAATTTTCAACGTTTGACTTGATAACTGAAAAATTTTCGCCTCCGGCGGTCCCAAGTTACAAAATTACTCTTATTCGCTAAATTTACTCATATTGCAAAAAATTTCCGGGGTTTTCACCCCCCTACCCCTGTAAAAAAATAATTCTCTGCTATTAGGTAACGGAAATTCAAAATCTTATTATATCGCCGGAATTAAGGGTTTTATCCACGTCCTTTATTTATTACAGTAACTTTATTATTACAGTAACAGACATTTAAATTTGGGAATTTTTCATTTCGAGTGTAAAATTAATTTCTCGATTTTTCCCAACTCGAACTCGAACCTCCATGTTATCGTGTCCGCAGACCACCCTTCAATACCCCAAAATACTTTATACTAACCTCAAAATATTCTTGGAATCCATCTCTATAAAAGAGAGGCCGAAAGGTTTTCGAAATCTTGGTAGTATCGTTGGAATTGTCGATAAAGGTTTTGTAATCGGTTCGACTAACCCTGTGGGTTTTCTTTTCCACGTAGTTTTGGTAACTCCAGGGCAGGTAGGGACCGCAATCTTTTTTCAGAAAGTGCGCGTAGCTTTTTAACAAAATGGCACCATAATCCCTAGGTCTAAAGTTCACGTCCGGCTTGTAGGTTCTCTTGAGCCAATTCTTCATTTCATCGAAGTCCATGCGGCACAACATTCCACATTCCGCACTCCTAAAGGGCGGGGAATTCACATTCTTACTGGCCAGAGCGTAATCAGAGGGAGAACCGGTTTTGTTCGATTTTTTCGAAATGGTTTTACCGAATTCGGGACCCAAATTCAAAGTAGTCGCATCCTTGTCTAAGAGACTGTTGAAGGTTCGATTAAAGAGTGTGTTGTAGTCCCGCCGACACAGGATTCCCGTGAAACTTTTGAACAGTCCTTCGTTGCAATTGGTTAATCGACAGCAACCCCGACAAATTAAGGTCCCGTCATCCTTGCTAACGACAGCATTCAAACTCAAACGGTCCATGCGTTTCTTTACTCCAACGAGTCCGCCCGTTAATTCCGGGGCAGCGGGTTTAGGTGGAGGTGCTTGGGCTGCAGGGCCTTGACCCCCACCACCCCCACCCCCTTCTTCGCCCCCTTCTCCCTCCTCAGCAGGTTTAGCCTCAACTTTAGGGGCCTCCTCTTCAGGGGCCTGAAAAATTGTTTATTTCGTTCAAAACATTTTTATTTAATGTACCGTATTTTAAAAATTAAGGGGTTTTATGTATTCTTTAAGGTAATTAATGTGCAGAGAGCAAAGGGGTCTAACCAGAAGTTCCTTTTCGGTTTTTCCAAGTTCTTTAATGTCTTTAATGTGAGGAAAATGTAGAATTCCCTCTCCTAGAATATCTTCTAATCTTCTATTTCTTGCTGCAGGTTTTCCCTTTAGATAATACATATTTTATTTATTAATTCTATCTATCCATTTATTACCAACTTTTAGCGAAATCAGTACTCGTACTTTAACAGTAGTCCTGGTGTACGCATCCGAAATATCGCAAGTTGAACTTCCAGCCACGAAATCAACTTTAGCTATACTTTCAGTCTGGGTGCTCGCATGCTAGAGAAACAACATTGTCAAAATAACGAAGAGTTAATAATTTACCGTATACAGGCCGGGTATAGGTTACTAGGTAAGACCTAATATATAACCTACCTCAATGTATATTCGTTCCGTCTGTTGTCCCCTGCCTTCCAACTGAAATGGATCTCGCGCAAGACCCTCCGAATTGCTCGATTCTACGGTTTCTTCCATCTTGGACGGATGTGCTAAAAACCAACAATAATTTATTACACATCTATGATTCTATGAGCTATTATACCGTCGAGTGGGGTTATACTGGACTACTAGTATGCATTATGCAACTTTGGATAACCCAGTATTATCCACAAATTAATATTTAATGTAATTTTCCCCAATCAACAGTGTAAATCAACAGTATAAATTGCCAATAATTGGCAAAAATATTGCATAGTGTTCGGTCAGCTTTATAGTGATTGGCATTGTAATCAAATATCGATATTTTGCCAGAGTTGCCCCAGTTTTTGCCAAAATATTGGAATAAATAACCAAAAAACCAGCTGAAAAGGTCCTAGGGATAATGTAGAGATGTAAATTACTTTATAATCATAAGCTAGGTTCCCACTACAAGCATTCCAAAAAATGCGAAGATGTCCGAAATCTCTAAAAAAAATTGCAATCAGTACCCGAAAAGGAATTTAGGAGAACGCATAAATTGTTTATTTAATATTATTTAATACGCCAATAAATTGCTTATTGGAATGCTTGATTTGGAATTGCTAATTTTTTTTTTTTTTTTGAAATTCTGTAACCAGAACCGGAACCGAAATATTCAGGTTCTTACCTTTTTGTTTGCCCGTTTTCTCTTTCTTTCTGTTCGAAATGCTTTCCTCCGAATAATCCCTGCTGTAATGACTCTTAATTTCTTCTGCGCTCCTAAACTGCAGAGCAGGTTGAGGTTCCTCAGCTTCCCCTTCTTTTACGGCGGGAACTGGCTGCTGAACGGGTTGATCCGGGATTTTTTCCGCGAACAAAACTTCGCTTTTCTTAGACTGTTGTTCTTCCTCTTTTTTCGGTTCCGCCACGGGTTGTTCCACCACTGACACCGAAGCTGCATTCGATTGTTTTCCTGATAAAGCGGCAACCGCAGCTCTTTGAGCGGCCTTTTTCATTCGTTCTTCTTTACGAAGTTGCGCCATACGGGCTTTCCGAGCCTGTCTTTTCATCTCAAACTTGGTTAGAACCTTCTTTTCCTTCTTTTTCCATCGAATTACTTTGGGCATCCGGGCTCCGGCACTTGGGTGCATTGGGGGAACGTAAGTAATTTCGGTCACCTTCCCTAAATAATAAAATATGGTAAGATTACGTAATTTAAAAATAAAAAATTGAAAATTTCTGAAAAGTTAACAATTGTCTTAAAAATTAATTAATAAAAAATCTAAAGTAAAATGTAAAAAAACATCGTAACGCCATAGAATATTTATTTTTCTGCAAATTGAAAAAAAAATTAACAAAATCGGTTGAGTAGTTTTCTCTTAAAAATGAATTCCGTAAAACGTTCAATTTTGCTCAAAATCAGCCTCGTTGCAGCAGAAATGTCCAAATTGTGAGCAAATTGCATTTGAATGTGATTATAATATGGAATTAAAAATTCATGACTGACTTATATTCAAAGATAAAAAATTGTAAGTACAGTACCGGTACAAATAAAAACTCTTTCCAACAATATAAGTATCGTCCAAACGTTTCTTACCTGGATCAGCGTTTTCACCCCAGAGTCCCCCGGTCTTTGGAGCACCTGGGTCATCGATGTAATCGAGTGCGCTGGGCATAGTAAACAAGATAGTCAGATTGTCAAGCCTACGAGAAAGTAGCGTAGTCTGTGGTCGCCTGTATCGTCTGTCCTATAGTGCAAAAAAAAAAAAAAAAAAATTAAAAATCATAAAATTAATCTCCAAAAATTGGATTCCCAAAAATAGCGTATTTAAATAAGATTTTATTATTATATGGGCTAATTTTGTTAAAAATAATCACCAGACTTTTGCAGGATTTGAACTTACCCTGTAGTGGTACAGAATGAATCCTTTGGGTGCTTGGGGATTTTTGGTCCTTAAAATTACCTCGACATCTGAATATAATTCCTAAATTAAAAATGATTATAAAATTCAGCCTTCTCTTTCACAACTTACAAAACTTGCATAAAAAATAAAAATTAACTTACCTCGGGTTCCAAGTGTAACTGGTCCCGCTTTTTCTGAAATCTACCCACGAAAGGCTGGAAAAAAAAAATAAAGCATTAATTTTAAAATTAAATTTCGTCAAAGAAGTATTTTTAATTTAAATTTAAAATAACCTTGTTGACAACGCCTCTGAGCATGGCAATGTATTTTCTAATCTTCCTGAACTGAAGTCGCTCCTAATAAATAAAATAATCATGTAATTAGCCTAAATTTTCAGTTGGCGTATAATTTTAAATTACAGCTAAAGTTACAAATAAGTCTAGCCTACTACGGTTTTACATAGTCTACTCGGACGTAACACGTAGACGTAGCCTAGGGCCCTAGCCCCTAGGCTATAGCATCATTATTTAAGCTTAATTTATTTGTTTTTAGCTTGGACGAAAAAAAATTATTTGGACCAGCAGGAGGTCGAGTTTAAAAATGGTTTTCTTTCCTAAATTTCCTAAAATAATTAGGGGAGGGGATCGATAAACTTACTATTACCTTGTTAGTCCAAGGTATTAATAAAACTTATTGACCAAAGAAATTTAAGAAAGGACAGCTGGACAGGTGCATTACTAATCCATTTTAAATAAATAAATAAATAATCCAGTTGAAGGAAAATCTCCTTATTCTCCCTGTCAAACCTAACCCTGGAAAGAAAGGCAAGCCCCCAAAATATACGGGCAAGGGATCGAAGCAAGTTCTCCTAATTTTTGAATGGCCACCTATATTATAATCCACCTATGACCTTTTATCATGGATAAACTATATCTTACTTTGTAAGATATGAAGATATGAATGAAAAAAGAATAAGTTCAGGCGCTTATCCTTTTTTAATGGCAATTCAAAAATTACGAGAAATAGCAAATAGGCAATCACATGAATGAATTAGATGCAGGCTCATATAAATACGGTCAAAGTAATAGAATATAGTGGGTACGGTTATGGTCAGTGCTCACATAAGTGGCAAAGTACTGTAGGCTATTTTTAGTAGGCTAGCAGCAGCAGCTGCCCTACCTGAAACAAAACCATGGCAAATTTGGTTATTTTTGCTGTAATAAAAACAATATTATTCTCACCTTATGAATCATTTTTCTCATAAAATGTGTACGAATTAAATGTTTATACTGATATTTTGACGTTCCCTGAAAAATAAAATTACTTCGATTAGGCCTAGAAGACTGCATGCTAAGATTGAATAAAAAGCTTAAAAATTTATAAATACCGGCTGGGTTTTACGCCTTTTCTTTATTTCCCAACGCATCTTGAACTATATTTTCTTTCAACTTCACTTAGAACTAGTTAAATAGTATTTTCTATTGAAAATAATTACACTTTTTAAGCAAAAATGTACGAAATTCCTTCTTCTATGGACATTTAAATATATGACGTCATATCACTAATGCGCGCGTGAATTTTAAGTGCACGTGCTCTATTAATTTAATTATCGCACCAAACAGCTGAGAGTCCTGAGACTTTTATTTTGATTCGAATAAACCATTGCTCCAGGGATTCTGACAATTTTTTCATTCTAAAATTCCCACATAAAATAACTAAACCGGGATTTGAACCATAGATTTTTATTTTGCATGCAAATGATACGAATGAGCCATATTGCTCCAGGAATATTGACAATTTTCTCATTCTAAAATTCCCACATAAAATACCTAGACCGGGATTTGAGCTAACATATTTTGGAGCTGAGTGAGCAAATAAACCCCTTGGTCCTAAAAATAATTATTTTAAGTCCACGCGGAATACCCACAACGAAATCTAGGTCATTTTCTGCG
The DNA here is from genome assembly GCA_034698405.1 of Symphylella vulgaris. Lineage (NCBI taxonomy): Eukaryota > Metazoa > Arthropoda > Symphyla > Scolopendrellidae > Symphylella > Symphylella vulgaris. The sequence continues at coordinate 3,285 of JAQGBM010001294.1, read as the reverse complement.
AGTGACCACACTTTTTACAAGTTATAAATGTAATCAAAATTATACCTTAGGAAAGCTCAGTTATTCTTAACTCAGTTATTTTTTTTTTTTATTGTAGGGATCGGTAAATGTCATAATTTTGACATTTTAAAGTAAAAAAGGCAAAAAAAATTGAATCCACGCTCCTTTATTTTTTAAATTTTTTTTGAGAAAAAAAAAAACTATCTAGCACATGGTCTTTTTTTTTAAATTATTAAAAAATATAGTAAAACACATTTTAAGAAAATATGAAATTTACCGATCCCTACAAGAATAACTGAGCTTTCCTACGGTATATTTTTTATTAAATGCCATAGCTTGTAAAAAGTGTGGTCACGCACAGAAAATGACCTAAATTTCGTTGTGGGTATTTCGACTTCAACATAATACTCTGTAGCCTATACTTTTTTTTTCCAATTTTTTTTTATTATTTTAAATTTTTATCATTATTAAGTTCTTTATAGCATTGTATCAAGGTAGGGTTCTCGAGTGTTCGAACCCTGTGGAAAGTCTTCGTCAATAATTAGAACTCCAACAGCACTGAGTGAATTTCTAACCGCCTGATCGTAAGAAGGCGGACAAACATTTTCCTCTTCTTGCTATTTGAAAAGAAATTTTATTATCCTCATTCCAAAGTCAAAACGCAACTAACTTAAACTTGCTCGGTTGGGACTTCAGATCAATCGCTCAAGTTTTAGGAGAAATCGATAATGTTTTACCTGTCTGGTCGTAACAATTTCTTCGTATGTTGGTGGTTTATCTTCGATAGTGGCTAGAACTATGACGTCACGGTTTAATTGAGCAGCGGCCCTAGCCCTGCGCCGTCTTTGAGTCAACCTTCTCCTGAAAATTAAATTAAATTCAGAACTGATTAATACGGTACATATTTATCTATAGATTTTTTTTTTCATTTTTTAAACGACAAAATTACTGTCATAACACTCATAACCCGACAACTGAGTAAGATTTAAATATCAGCCTATACAGTATGACGAGGCGTACGCAATAAGATTTTAGATTCGTAAATTATCGCAATAAGATTGCGAATTCGTAAAAATTCGCAATAAGATTAAAGTTTCGTAAATATTCGTGCAACCCTATACAAACTTCGGGGACTCACGTCATATCTCCCGAATTTCGGCGGTGGCCTGATATTTTTAAAACGGATATCTTATTATAAAAGACTTCACAACAATTTTCTTGATACTTTCATTTTCATAATGGTATTTTTTCCTATACCTAGTGGGGTATATCCACGGTGCACTGCAGACTGCAGAGAGCAAGGGAATATACTCTGAGGGACTATCAGATTCTCATCCGAAAGCGGCGCCACTTTTAAACAGTTCATTCACCCAGGGAATTGAACCTTTTGGGTTACTTCGGACCTTTGGGTTACTTGGAGGCAAACGCGCAAAATCCAATCTACAGTGCACACGTTCGTTACCTCAGGTGCCAGCTTCTACTGGGTATTGTTGTTATTATTTTTAACTTAAATTACAGTAAGATGCGGAGTACAAAATAATAATGGCACGTAGCCAGTAACTTATAGTCAATAGCCTACGACCTTTAAACAGTTCCAAAACATCATAGGACACTCACCCATAAACGACTAGTCCAATAAGAATGAAAATTAGCGATGCCGCAATTACAGCCAAACTCAAAATTACTTTTTCCATCATGTTTTCCATGTCTGAAATATATTTTTAAAGTTAAATAATAGCTATATGAGAGTATGAGTATGAAAATTGCGATTTTTTTCCTTCTGATAGAGTTAAATGAGATTTTCGTTTTAAAAAATTATATAGGTCACCTAGAAAATTCCGGATTTTTTAGGGTTTAAAGTTGCGTAAAATATTAATTTTGTGTGTTTTCCATAGAAACTCCCTGAGGCCTTTTATCTCGAATTTTCGTAGCGACCTATCATGACTGTGACTACGTAACGTTAGTACAGTATAAGTTTTAAAACGGATATCTCATCAGAAGGATTTACTCTATCTTAACTTAAGAAAAAAGTTGAGAATTTTCTAATACTGTATTATAAGCCCACCCCAAACTTTTGGACTCGTTTTTTGGGAAAAAAAACTTAAGGCTCCGCTTATATTCGGAACAATTACGGTTATAATAGTTAATTTTCCATAGAGCCTGTTTTTCAGGATCCAGAGTTGTTCGTAAATTCGCTATAACGGGACTGATATTTATGTAATTTGTACGGAGCAAATTAACTCTTTTTTTTTAAAGTCCATCCGGAATACCCACAACGAAATTTGGGTTATTTTCTGTGCATGACCACACTTTTTACAAGCTATGGAATTTAATAAAAAATATACCGTAGGAAATCTCAGTTATTCTTGTAGGGTTTGGAAAATGTCGCATTTTCTTAAAATGTATTTTATTATTTTAATTTAATTAATTAATTTAAAAAAAAAAAACCATGCTACAATTTTTTCTCAAAAAAGTAAAAAAAAAAAAATGCGCGTCCATTCAATTTTTTGGCATTATTTTAAAATATTAAAATACATTTTAAGAAAATATGACATTTACCGATCCCTATACAAGAATAACTGAACTTTCCTATATACGGTGTATTTTTTATTAAATTCCATAGCTTGTAAAAAGTGAGGTCGCGCGCAAAAAAAAAGACCCTTAATTTCGTTGTTGGTATTCCGCATGTCGACTTAACAAACCTCTGTAATCCGCAAGGCATTCACATTTTTCATCCGAATATATGTATCCAGTCCTGCAGACACATGAACCACCTGAATCATTTTCGGATAAACATTCCATATGTGGTCCACACAGAGAAGAATTACTTTTGCTGCATTCTAAAAAATAAAAAACACATTGCATGTTATTTTTATTATGCAGGTAGTTTTATAACGTAGTAGAATCAATGAATCTTAATATAATTATAACCACAGTCAATAATTATTACAACTCTAATTACCAGTAGGTTCTGGACAATCTCTGTCAACACCATAATCATCATGCCGGTTGTGGTTGTCACTCCATCTCCTAGGCGAAATGCAGTTCCCATTCTTACATATGCCTCCAATGCTCCTGCATTGAGCATTTTCTTCACAAGTGTCACCAATTTGATGAGCTACAAAATTTTTAAATATCATATATTAAATGCCTTTATATTATACTTAAAACACTTTTTGTTCGCGTGGATTATTTTTCGCGAAATCAGAGGTGTGGACCTATTCGCGAGTACTTAATTTCGCGATACAGAACCAATACTTCTACTTTTACGTATAAAATGTATAG
>JAQGBM010001293.1:0-10962 GCA_034698405.1 Symphylella vulgaris | reverse complement strand
ATATTGCACACATGCACTCTGCATTCATAGCTTGTTAAACCCCTTGTTGCCATAACCTAAATCATTTATCTTTCTAGCTGATACAAAATAATCTTCAACGCGGAAACGGTGTTTTTTTTTTAAACATAAAAGAATCTTATGAGAAATCAGTGTCCTGTTGTTAAAGTGGTTTGTTTTTATGCAATCCCCCTTCGAAGAAAGATTTATTAACCTATTTATCATGCGCACTTTCAAGAGATTTATGAGGTAGCTACAGCTATTACAAAATGATTATGAATTTGAATGTCAAATCAGACATTTTTTTCTATCGAAGGGCGGATCGAGATGCTTTCTAGGAGGTATAACATTTTTAAACCAAAGGAAAATTCGTAAGAGTATCTCTTATCAAAACTCTATTGGGGGCATCAAGGACTGAATAATGAATATTAAAGTACAGTTAATAAGTAAGAAGTACTCATACCCGTGTACTAAGTTTATAATAATAATGCCAAAAGCATGTTAACAAATAAACTATATTTAATAGAAAAATATTATATTTAACGAAAAAAATATCATTAAAGAATTATATTTCCATGATTGAGACAAAAGCATTTAAAATACAAAATACAGAAGTTAATTCACGAAAACTAAGAGGAAACTGAAAGAAAAAGCAATGCTCTTTCCTTTTTTTTAGTATTATTTCACGTCTTTTTCCAGCTTAGCTGCTATAAGACGAGGGGAATGGGCCTAAAGAAATGGTCGTGGAACAGACTACCCATCCTACTACTGACCACACCCGTCGGAGCTTGACTTTAATCAACAATGGGGAGACCAAACCCCAATACCACTCCGCCGGTTATGCTCTTTCCTGGCCTCATGCTTATATTATTAGTGTAGGAAACTAGCATTAGGGTCGCATTTTTGCTTATTTTTAGCTTAGCATGTTCCTGAACCGGGCCCAATGAAACTCAGAGAAACACAATTATTAACAGTTTTAATCAAATATCAAAAATAATGTTTAATATTTTAATTTTATAAAACAAAAGTCTGAAAATATGTTACAAATGCTTGTTTAAATAATAATATGTAAAAAATTCAAAAAATACTTTATTTGAATTTGAATTTTATGAGGTTATGCATGATGTGAGTAGACGATTATATTGAATTTTTGAAATTCTTATACGGTACAAGTTAGAAAATAAGAAAAAATCATTATCAACATTTTTGATAAGGTCATCACCCCCCAAGACCTTTTCTGAAGTTTTATAATGGCATTCGCATTGGTCCCTCTCTTTTACGAACAAATTCAGACTATGCAAGAAAAATAACAATCATTGTGGTTTCGGTCACAGCGTCACATACACATTCCAAAACAGAGTTCTCATTGCTTCAACCCTTCCATTAATCGTCGTACAAAAAAAAAGTAACATAAAAATAATGCAGGATTCACTCCCCATTTACTTGCTTTATTATGCTATAATTATCTTTTCAGCAGCTGGAAGGATTGTACTTTTTATATGTATCTAAAGTCATAAATTTGGAGCGCAATTGATCGTGTGGTAACTAAGTTAATTGTACGAAATTATAGGTGATAACATAATAAAAATATTACCCTCCTGCTACCTCGATATTATTAAGTTTGAGATACACAACATAATCATAGCATTGTACTATGCATATCATTAATTAGAGAACAAATTGGCCCAGATATGTGCGTAAAGCCTCCCCTCTGATGTAGGCCAATGCCAGTGGCAAGTTACGTAGGCTAACAATTTTCCATGTTGCACATGATACAACTCTCCAAGGTTGTATAGGCTGCCTACAATTGTTTTTTAAGACAATCTTATTATACCGTTTGTTTTAAACAATTCTTTTCCTTTGTATTATGATTGAGCTTTTGCATAACAAAATAACGTTAATTTTTTCCCTTTGTAGTATGACTAAGATTTTTTGCATAATAAAAATAATATTATGTAATGCAATCTTAAGTAAAGGAAAGAGTAGCCTACTAAAAAGTAGTATTGTTTGATAAAATATAGATTTTTAGTATTGTTTGATTTGTTTCAGGAATTATAGGGAACCCTTGAGCTTGGTAAAAACCGTAAAATTTATATGCAAGAGTGCTTTAGATGTACAGTAGATACCGCCTGGTCCTGCTTAACTCAAGCAGGGTGTTACAAATTCACTTACAGTTCTTTAGTTATGATTAAAAATCTACAGAAATATATACGGAGTACCGGTATTTTATAAAAAAAAGTGTAGCCTATTTGTAACACCCTGCTTGAGTTCAGCAGCGAAAAGTGCTTCACTGCAGCTCCTCTGCGTAACTTGCGGACCAGGCGGTATAAAAGGATTGTCGTTTGACTGAATTACTAATATTATTTCTTATACCTAAAACTGTAAATTGTAATGCCATCTGGTAGCCAATCAACATCAAATAAAATTCCCAAAAAGCTACCAAAATAGCCTAATGCCTTATTGAATGCTTGGCTATTGCTTGCCTTCGGTCTCTTTCTTTTTGTAAATTAAGTTTCTTCAAAACTGTCTAGTAACAATTAATATAAATTTACTTCTCTATGACACATCTATAATAATTTATGGAAAGTATAGTTTCAATAGCGTCGTGCAGTCAGAATATTATTAGATTTTAAAAAAATTTTGAAATCCTATGAAGGGTTTCGCCCGAGAAATATTTCAGTGGGGTCGATTATTTTCAATGAGATTGAAATTGATTTCATTTTCTTAAAAAAGAAGATCAGCATGACTCGATGAATCTAATTAAAATGTAATTTAAAAAGGATTTGTATTGGTTGAATTAAATCTATACCTATTCAAGCATGTATTGCATTACAGTATCTATTTGTAAACAACGTAAACAAGAGATAGACCTTTTTTAATTACTATTATCCCGGTATACAAAAACGGTGTTTGCACAATTGAAATCACGATATACACAAGACAAATCGTGCTATGTGGGAGAGAGTTTATAATGGAACTAGGAAGAGAAAAAAATATAATCAAGAATCTTATAACCAACACTTTTCAAAATGCCAAATTCAGTCTGATGTTCTTTTTTATTTCAAAACTTCTGACAGTGTTGGTGGGAAAACAATTACTCTGAAAATATCTTCAGGTGCAACTATACATTGCATACAAGAAATTTTACAGATGCGCTGTGGATTTTGTTCGGTAGATTATTCGCTACGCTTAACAGAGATAATGGAAAACAAACCATCTAGAATTCCGCTTATAATACTGTAGTTAACACTGTCAACCAACCATTAACCTTCAAGCTTATAAACGTAACTTATGTTTGAAGAAGATCCTTTATAATTCTTGTTTATGGTTTTAAAGGTGTTGGGGAAAAATAATTGTGCAGGAAAACTTTAGTTTTTTTTTTTTTTGGAATATGCAATGAAAGAATATTGCAATTTTTTTTAAATTTTTGTAAAAATCTAAATCTTCTTCAATAAATTATCAGGAGGACAAAGAAAATTATCATATTTTTCAAAATGGACCCTGATGGCTTAAATTAATCTATATTGCCTTCTCGTTAGTGATGTAACTGTACGGGGTAGTTTTCGGATAGTAAGATAACTTTAGTTACTAGGAGAGGTTTCGGTAGCGTGACAGTTTAGGAAAAACTTTAAAGGGAAAGAAAACCAAAAAAATTTTTGTTGTAACAAAATCTGGACAAAACAAGCATTATTCATTCTGTAAACAAACACTATTGTGTGAGATGTCAACAAAGGGAGAGGGGTCGTGTTTATAAGTTATTTGATTCGGTGATTCCCCTTTAAAAGATGAGGCTCGAGACAATTTGCAAGAGAGGGAGACAAAGGCAAGTGGCGGGGGTTAAGGTCCTCCCTTGTAAAAGGGGATAGGATCATGTCTGTGAGGTGAACACGTGCCTTTCTAGCCCATAAAGACAGTGTCGATAAATGAAGAAGAGCAAGTAGGCGACTATTGAATGTCAACTTTAATTACTCTACTATAGCCTCCCGTCTCTTGAAGTTGCCTCTGTCGACTCTTGAAAAGTTTCTCTCAAATGGTTTAATAACGGTAATATTTGTTTTTCAACTGTAACATCTCAATGTATACCGTAACCACTAACCAAAAAGCTGGCTTCTTCAGATTAGCGAGAATATTAACTTTCTATATTATGAAAAAGTGACATCAACTTTAGCCAGTCAAAGAGTGTTGACTTTGACTATAAGATCTTTGAAATGTTAATACTATTAGGATTAATCGCTTGAATAGAATCTAACACTAGAAGTGTAAACTGCTGCTGAAGCAGGTTCTTAGATAATATTTTGAAGACGAGTTTAATCTTTGAAGCCGGTTCATATACGGAGTATTTCCGTCAACTTTTGTCTTGGGAGAGCTGAAATGAAGTTTTGAATTATTATGAAGAGTGTGCTGTGGGGTACATTTACATATTGTGCCTTTGTGGATCGTGTTCATCTACCAGTATAACTTATCATAAAAGAAAATAACTGATCATACTATTGAGCTGATAGTTTCAGCTTGGGTCGCATATCGCAGATGAGACTAAGAGGTGGGAGGATAATCGAAGAATATTGTAAGCTCAATAATTGATCTTTGCATCATATACAATCGAGATGAGAAAAAGAACAGTTTAATATTGATATAGTAGATGGGGTACACGTTTGAATAATAATCAAGGTTTAAGGTTATTTGCTTAAAGCCAATGACCCGTGTAAATTTTGGTTGTTGCGCTTATAGTACTCACTTGTCAGTATAACTTTACTCGTATTTGCCAGGTTACGAAATAGATTTGTTACCTAATTATACTCTTTTATTTTAGTTATGGTTTTTCTAAATTTTCACTTCAACTTTAACAGCCAAAAATATCAAAACCCAAGATAACAGGCCTTCATTTTAGTTAAATATGTTAATGTAATTATATAAAATCCTTATAAGTATTTACAATTAGTGTAAAAAGTCAAAATCTTTAAACTTCGTAACGAATTTAGAATTTTTAACAGTTTTGTAATTTTATAATTTGGTTTTTGATTTTTTTTCGTTAAAGTATATAGTGAAAAATTAAGAAATAACTTAGTCTATATACAATGTTTAGGCATCATGTGACATACGGCCAAAAACCTTATGTATTATAGGCCTACAGTATATTATATCTTTAAAATAATATAGGCTATATAGGCAAACTATTTTTCAAACAAAGCCTTCTCACAAGATATACAATGTGAGGTTCAGATCCCAATCCAGGTGTGGATATTTGAGAGGGAGTAGCCTTATATAAATTTATGAATTTTTAGGAAACCTTGAATCATACGTATCTTATACTCGAAAACCAGTACCGAGCAGTAGAGCAGTGTTTAACTAGAATTCGTCAATTTAAGAATTCAGATCATGACTGTATAGACAACATTTTCGCAGCAAATGTTCTAATTAAATGTTTCTAAATAAATCTGTAACAATAAATTGTATGGACGCCCTCTTTCGTCCCACCCTACTGGGTGGATTGCGCTGTGTAGAGTCTCTTGTATACCCCCAAGCCAAAAGATTACCATTAAATTGATGAGAATGAGCCGACATAATTTTGATATACATGTGCGATTTAATTCCAGGAATTGAGGTTTAGAGAGCATTGTAGTACATAGGTATGAATCTGCATAATCAGCATGAACACTCTTCATTTTAACTATACTCGTGTATATAAAATATTTTCCTTGTGTTAATCTTAGATATCTCGGGGATAGTAACTAATAATTTGACCAGAATTACTTTTTGGCTTATATTCATCCATACTAGGAAGAGTAGGCTGATGTATAAAATTGCATACTGTATAGCTGGCTGCAGTGTATACCTTAGCCTGCTAACTTTATGGATTTATAGAGCCTGAGTCAGACTAATCCATCCATTTTCAAACCCGCTTATTTCTTTCGGGTCGCGGGAGCAGCAGCCCAAGGAGGGTTTTCCAATGGTCACGTTCTTCCGCCACCGGAATCAGATCTTCAGGGGGAATTAATTCCAAGGCGTTCTTCGCCGAGAGCTTGGATGTTGTCCATCCACTTCGTTCTCGGTCGTCTCACCCTTCTCTTTCCCCGTGGCTTTGCCAGAAGGACTTGCCTAGCAAGTCACTCATGCGGCATTCTGACTACGTGTCCAAACCGCCTCAATTGCGATCTCGCAATTTGGAGAAGTAACTGCTCGATTCCGAGAGAATTCCGGATGCTACTGTTACGAACTCTATCGAGTCTCGTAATCCCAGCAACGCCCCGGAGAAACCTCATTTCGGCCGCTTGTATTCGCGATCGGTAATTACACCCAAGATTCATGACCATATAGGTGAGAATGGGAATATATGACTTGAAGACTGATAACTTCGCTTCAGTCTGACTAAAAGAGTCCCAAATAAAAACCCAATAACAACAACAACGGCTAACTTAAACAGTATATGAGTTGTGGATATTCTTCCCTAAATTCCCAAATTCCCTTGGTGGATAGTTGTTACACTGTAACGGTTATTGATAATATTAATTTAATAACGTATCTTTATGCCGTACCGGTCTCATTATACTGTGCAAGTTATTTATGTAAAACTTGTAAACAATGGCGTAACTTCGTGCTCTTACGAAGATATTAATATTATCATGATATTATTATGTTTATTAATTAAAATCTGTGAGACTTTTAGAAATAAACTGTCTAGAAAATTTTCTCATTATTAATTATAAGAATACAGTAAAATGAAAGCAATGAATCACCCTAAATAGAAACAATAGAAAACGTTTCCTTTTCCCATTTGCCGTCAGGTATGATTCTAAGAAAAAGGCATTATTACATGAACGTAATGCATTATGATGTAATAAATATCTCAAAGCCATAAATAATGCACATCGCATCATGAGAGATAGTTTGGAGAGTTAAAATATTGTCCCTCACGGTATGTTAATGCAGTAAAGGCAAAACATCCTATTGTTGTGTTTTCAAGGTGCTCATTTCTCTTTAGCCATGGCAGAAATAAATGGAGCAACCACGGCTGGCTTTTTGTATTACGACTTCTACTTGTATACGTATAGTTGGTTAGGCATAGCCTTTAGTAGCGCGGTTAATTGTACATTTTCAATGCTGTGTACTAGCATGATAAATGCATTGCAAAGTCATTGATCTTTGAACTGTTTAATCATTTTTTCCTATATACTTTGATTTTCAAGCTCTTAGTATTTTTTGTTAAGATATATCCTACTACTGTATGGGTGGAGTGTGCATTTGGTTAACTAAATTATAAAGTATATTAACTGGTTACGAGCGAGGGGTTTTCTTCCGGGTGGTTTGGGTGCGATTTGTTATAACTTATAACTGCTTAGAAAATGAAGCAGTTAGCTCAATGATAATAGGCAGTCTCCAGCGTTTAAGTTCTTGTTTAAGTGTCTGGTCAGAAAGATGATTTGTGGCATATCTTCTGACACTACAGAACGTTAGATTATGTTAGGCTGGGTATACAAGCGAGAGCTTTTTCACGATGAAATGCGATGAGCTTTTGATTTTCGATTTGTTGTTTTTTTGGCCTACTAAAGTTTTGGCCGATTGTCTTTTCGGTCTACTGATTCATTCCCTAGACGTAGTCAGTAGACCTAAAAGACAGTCGGCCAAAACTTCAATAGGCCGAAAAACAGCAAAGGTTTCTGATAATATGAAGATATTGGAAAATTGGAAATCGGATTTCAGGATCAATATGTGTCGTCTATACCCAGGATTTTAAACAGAAGATTTCCACCTTATTCAGATATCGTTATATTTGATATGCGTTAAAAAAATTTCCACATACCCTTCCTTTAGTGTCGAAACTCCTAGGACTGGCGGGTTCTTGGAGCAATGAGGTAAAAAGAAGTGTCTGTCTAACGCTCATGTCAGGGGCAAAGTTGACGTCTTGTTGGACGTAGGCAACCCACTCCTGTAGATCCCTTTGCTGGACTCGAACTCCGTTTACTATAAATTCACCCGATAACCTTCCACGCTTTGATAGTTTTTTGTTGGCCAATATGTCGAGTAGAGCTGTTCCTTCTTGTTCTAACAAAAAAATGCAGAAGAAGTTTTATGATTAGTTTGGATTTATGTGATAATTACTTAGAAAGATTTCATTTTCTTCTGATTCTCATTTTAATTCAATAATTCTCTTTACGGATGCAGACAAGAATAATCCTAATAGTCATTTAACTAATATTACTGTTAGGTTTCCAATCCGCTGAGGTAGGTGGGGATTTGAGGAAAAGAATATAATAAATATTCGTAACACAGGTTGCTAAGTTAAGAGGATCACTATTAGATACCCGTGCTCTTTGCACAATAAAGTATAGTCCTCAAAGAAAATAAGGACCCTTGCAGAAAAAATGCAATCCCTATAGAATAATAATCCCTTAGTTCCTCGATCCGCAATAACAATAACCTTTTCTCTCATAGTCTCCACGTTTGCAAGGGTCTTTACAAAGAAAATGGCCAATCCTAGCCGGTGTATGTACTAAAGTTATGATAAGTTAGATAGGAAACTACTGTATAATAGATTTATTTACAAGAACACAGAAAAAAAGGAAAAGTATATTCACTTATAAACATGGGGTTAACGTTAAAAATTATAGGCTATGCCTTTATAATATAGACAGTAGACACCGTAACCGATCTTCAAGTTTGAAAAAGCATGTAACAAACAAAAACACAATTTAGTATTTGCATTATAACTTAGCTATGGGGTCCATTCTGCTGAGCTTTAAATAACTTATACACAGCAGTGTCGGCGCGGGGTCAAAACTTTTATTCTCGGTCAAGTGTGGAGTCGCATAATATGTACATTGTTATAGTATGCATGGCTGCCAAGGAAAGAGACATGTATGCAGTATAATATGCCATTGTAATATTTTCCATAACGATATATGAACTTTCTTACCGTTAGTTGCCATTATGGACATTAGTTCGCCCCCTCTGACCTCAAGCGATATGTGTTCCAAGAGTGTCTGGTATACTGTTCCGGCACAGCACGATTTCCAGTCCTCGGGAACCTCAATTTCGTAGCTTAATCCCCGTACCTGAAAATCACAATAAAACGGGATATTGTAAACAAAACTTTTGTACCAACTACCAAGTATGAGAAGTTAGTGTCGACCACAATAATAATGCATCCTTTCATTCCAAAAATAATAGTTTCAAAATTGACTGTATTACTCGTAACTTGATATTTTAAACAATGATTTCTATACCATTTCTGCTGTATATAAATTAAACCATGCTATGGTAGCCTTGTAAAGTCTCAAGAAAATTGTTTATCGACCGATGTCATATGAGCAAATGTCTAAAAATATGGTGTTCTTTTGTACAGTTATCTATTTCCGGTATGGATCATTTTCTCTATACCAACCTTTGTTCAAGCACATTAAGCACATAACTCAGTAGACATATAACTCATCTGACATCGGTCTATAACGAGCAATGTTAAGTCAGTTAACTGGTATAGATCCGATTTAACAAACGTAAGCTACATAATTGGATTACCGTGGTAATAGTAAATTCCTGGTAATGACATTTTGGCAATACCTGCCAAATGGCTATTTCCCGACTGAATTGACTTACCCAAAATCCTACGTCGCCTACTTCGTCAGTATTAAAAGACTTCATTTTTACACAGTTTATCATTTTGGACTAAGTTAAAAATTTACAATTTTAAAACTCACACCTTTTTTTCATTTCAGACATTCACAGCACTATAATATCACGATAATTTAAAAAAATAAGGAACTATAATAATATTAAAAATTCATTAGAACTAAGTAAAATGATCACAGCCTCCTACATTTTCACAGTAAAGCAGGGATCTCAAAATACTACTTGTACGTAACAAAATGCCGGCTCGCGCTGACCATTCCTACGATAGAGTGTTGCAATGTGTTATTGTAAATAAAATTAAAGATAACTGATAGATGAAAGCGAGTTGTGAAGAACCCTGTCGCAATCGGGGTGCAATAACCCTTAAAGATTGCCAGATGGGCAATGAATAAGTTGCATAACCCATCTATAAGGAAACAAAAATTATGGAATGCATTATTTAAATTTGTATTTATGTTCAAATTATTTTTCTTTCTTAAAAATTACATTGAAAAATTATGTAGCCTCAGAGAAATACCTATGTTTGGTGTATTATTTTCCATAAAATATCAATTTTTCTTTCCATAATAATACTGTAGGTCTAGCTACCATACAATTTTAACGGTATAAATATTGCAGCAAACGTGTACTGTGACATTATCTATTATAATTTTTGCTCTGATATGACGGGTGTTCGGTTATTTTTAATAATTGAATAATTTCCTTATTCATTTTTTTAGAAAAAAAATAAAGCTAAGCAAGCAAGAAAAGTACATATTCTGAAGGGATTTAATACAAGTGCGTACCTTAAAATATTTTAGAAATTCGATAAGATCCCTAGGAGATAAATTTCAACTTTTAATTTTAATTTTAGAAATTCGATAAGATGAGATAAATTTCAACTTTTAATTTTAATTTTAGATATTCGATAAGATCCCTAGGAGATAAATTTCAACTTTTAATTTTAATTTTTAGAAATTCGATAAGATCCCTAGGAGATAAATTTCAACTTTTAATTTTAAGAAGATTTTGCAATTAGTTTTATTTTTATTTTTTAGCTATTAGCCTAGCTATTATTATTATATTAGATTTTATTCTTTCCAGAAACTTCCAAAACTATGATATTAACATGCTTAAAATTTTCTTTGCAGATTAATTAACAAATCGATCGATTTGATGGTAAGAGAACAATAAACTAATGGAAGTATTACATCTACATCATATGCATGGCTAAACTTCTAAAGTAACGTTATTTTGAATAATTTTAAAAACGTATATTATAATTATGTTCAAAGTAGACACCTGCACGGTTATTTTAAAAATAGAATAATACCGGATCATAATAAATAATAAAGGTAACAA
>JAQGBM010001292.1:0-10971 GCA_034698405.1 Symphylella vulgaris | reverse complement strand
ATAATTTATTACAAATCTTGTACTGTACTATTTTTCATTTTTATGTATTTATAATTTACTGGACAATAAAATAATTAGATAATGTAATAAATATCATAGGTGACTTACGCTGCTTAATTTGGACATGTTTTGAATTTTTGATGCATAATTTTTATTTCGTATACGCCTATGGCGTATAGGAAATTTTAAACTGATGCGGCCTCGGAGCAGCCAGCAGCAGCCAGCCAGTCTCGAAGAACACCAGACTCTAATTATGCTGGATTTTAATTGATTTCGGGCACTTCCCGTAGTCGTAGGAAGTTGGAATTTGGTTATGTTACGCAGGGGCCGGTCTACTTTTTCGGAAAAAAATCGGTCGACCGAAAATTCAAGATGGCGACCAAAATGTCGGAATTTTATGAATTCGATTTGGGCCACTTCCCGTTGTCGTAGGAAGCTGAATTTTGGATATGTTATGCAGGGACCGGACTACTTCTTCGGAAAAAATCGTTTGACCGAAAATTCAAGATGGCGGCCAAAATTTCGGAATTTTATGAATTCGATTTCGGGCACTTCCCGTGGTGGAAACTATTAAGGCAGAATGTTACTTTAGGTAGCTCAGCGGGGGGAAAAGAGTGAAAAATCACTCAGCGGGTGAATACCATCGAATCGACTATCAGACTGATATACAGTAGCCTATCTATGTAAGGTTAGGGCCTGTAAAATCGCTCGTCTGCCCGGCAGGGTTAGTCAGCATATGGTTAGGTGACCGTGAGACTGGTCACTGAACACCACCTTTGACACCAGTCCAGTCCCTGTCCGCACCACGAATTTCACGAAAACAGGCAGGATTAGGTTGTGGGTTGTACAGTATTTAGTTCCCTGTTCTCAAATACAGGGAACTAACAGTATTCAGAGCGTCATAGTCACAACTAGCAATCTAGCATGACGCTGTCACGCTTCAGCATATTTCTTTCACAACACGACGTACACAACGAAGAACGAACACGTGTTTACATCATACACAAACACATCACGACAAGTTATGTAATATTCTTCCTCAAAATCTTGTTTCGTTCACATTTCATTCGGTCAATACTTTTCGAAAAATCAGAGTTTAATGCAGATTAAAACCTACTGGTAATAATACGGTGTGTGGTACGAATTGGAAGTCTACGGTAAGAAGAAAAATAGTCTACTAGAGGGACCATGATTATAGCTTGATTGATTATAGCATCAAAAGGTCACCCGGACAATGCATCGTCGAACTTGTACCAGAACTACCCAAAAAATTCGAAGTAGACGAAAATTAAATATTTAAATAAATTAATATTATTGTCCTGCATATCTCGCATGCGGCCAATCAACTTAAGTCAATTAAGTAAGTAAAATTTAATAAGCACTTTGAGCAGCAGCTATCCTCAAAGCTCAATAGCAAATATTTAGCACGTAATGCATGTAAAGATGTCTGCATTCTACTTTCTGAACATTACATTATTTTATGGGGAACAAATTAAGAATACCGGCCCATATTCCGATCGTGGTGGCCCATAATATCAAAATAATTTTTTATGTAAATTTAACCTAAGGATAGTAGGCTATGGGCTGGGACCACGGTGTAAGAAAGAATGGGACGAATAAATAAGGTGGCCCGAAATCGGCGGACATTAACGAAACCTATAATGCCTTGACCTTACGTTAACGAAACTTTGACCCATATTTCCGAAAATAATCGAGAGCCCAAAAAAATTTTTTGGAAAAATTAATCGCATGTTGAGTAGGCCTACTACCGTTAGTGTCTACGGCTAGTGCCGATTAGAATAGCCTACCATGGTAATGTCCGTAATACTATTTGGAATTTTTCAGGTCCTCGCGCAAAAAGTCTGATTCGAATAGTATACCATGGTATACCGGGACTAACTTATTTGGTTCATCAAAGTTCGATCCTAATAGTATACCATGAGTAACTGAGTATACTATTTGGATCATCCTGTTGGTTATTGTGCTACACGTGACAATAAACCATATTTTGTGGTTTCCCATGCGGGAAAAATGAGACCCGTTTATCCACTGGTATAACCTACTAATTTGCACATGATGCCAATTAGTATACCCGTGGTACTTTATTTGGGGGTATTCTACTTAATCGGCACTCTACGGTACCAAAGTGCCAAGTTTCATCCCAATCGGAGAATATGCCGGTATTCTTTATTTAAATACCTTTTATTGTTTTTGCTTTATTTTGACGCTTCATTTGCAATTTTTAGCCAATCGCCAATCACATCAAATAAAAAATGAAGGTGCTACATTTACATCATAGGCTATAATATTACTGTAGGCCTATTATAGATGTGCCTACATTTCTCGTGTGTTGAAAACCAAGTTGAAATTGCTTTTAAAATACTCTTAAACTTGTTAAAAACTTAGAACAGTCGACTACAGTTGATTATAGTTGATTTTATTCTTGGATAAAACAATAAACGAAAAAACATACGACTGACTTGCGTAAGAAAAACAGCAATAATAAAAAGCTCTGAATAAAAATTACTCTCACATGCACATTTACATATTTGTCGTGTGACTAGAGTTGCCAAATAAAATCTCTTTTTACAATGATTTTTGTCTTATCTAAATTTGCATAACACATTATATTTAAATAAATTAAATAATAATATTAAAGATAAACAAACATAAATCCCTTAGTTTTTTATCTATTTTAAGTAAATCTAGAGAATATTCCTCACAGATTTATGGGGGGAGGCCCCAACTGCGAGCAATGGGGGTGCAAAGTATTTTCTTTGTATTGTGGATGACTTCTCTCGATGGGTGGCTATTTATCCGATAAAGAGCAAGGATGAAACTATTGTTTACATTAAGGATTTCATTGTTAGGGCTGAGAGACAGCTTGAGAGAAAGGTTATTAACATTCGTACTGACAATGGGATGGAGTTTTGCTCTAAGGAATTGGGTAATTATTTTCGGCAGATGGGGATCCATCATCAGAAAACCAATGTGTATACACCTGAAATGAACGGGGTCGCAGAAAAAATAAATTACGATGCCATAGACGCGGTTAGAACTTTATTGATTTCGTCAAATTTAAGTGCAGGTTTTTGGGCGGAGGCTCTACAATATTATGTCCATACTAAGAACAGGCTCCCTCATTCTACGAGTCGTGATGTGACTCCGTACGAATTATGGACAGGTAAGAAAGCGAGAATCTCACATTTTAGGATATTTGGTTCTCTGGCTTTTGTGTTCGTTCCAAGAAGGTATAGGACAAAGTTAGATGCTAAATCAAGAAGTGGTATTCTGGTTGGTTACGCAACTTACACTAAGGGATACAGAGTGTATGATCCCATTAGAAATGAGGTTGTAGAACTGAAAAATGTCAAAATAGATGAATCTATAAGGGGAATTGAGTGGGACAGGTGTAAACCATTTTCTAGTGTAGATGACTCAGAGTCTGATTATGATGAAAGTGTGTCAGACGACAAACAAGATCCAGTTTTAGGGGAGAATATTGGAACTCGTCAGATGACAGAAACTATAGAACAGCAGACTAAAACTGAGGGGAATTTGGGATCTAAAACAGAGGGGAATTTGGGACCTGAATTAGATGGGAACACAAGGAGAAATTCTATCAAGGATGATCTGGGTAGTGGCAGGTTGGGACCTATGATAGAATGGAAACGACAGGAAGTTCCTAGAAAAGATAATTCACGAACAGATGTTTACTATTGGTATGGGACTGAGAAATGTAGGTCAAATAATGATGTTCGAAAATTGTGTACATTAAAAGGTTTAGAATTTGATCAGGCTAAGTTTGATTTTTCAGATCCATCTAAGGTTAAATATATGGGTAATGTTGAAGACAATGATAACGAAATTAATCTTATGGCATGTTTTGTCGAAATTCCGGAGAATTATAAAGATGTTGAGCAATCGGAATACAAGGAACAATGGGAAAGTGCCATGAGGGACGAGATAAATACCATGAAAAGTAGGGGTGTTTGGGAAGTTGTTCCTCGTCCAGGGAAGCGTAAGGTGATAAGCTGTAGGTGGGTGTATAATCTAAAAACACATGTTGATGGAACTATTAAGCGATTTCGAGCTAGGCTGGTAGCACATGGTTTTAGACAAGCTTATGGAATAGATTATTTCAATACTTTTGCTCCAGTGGTTGATTTTAGTCTGGTAAAGATATTTTTCATTTTGCTTGTCGTTTTGGGGGGATGGATACATGCTCATTGGGATGTAAAATGTGCCTATCTATACAGTGACTTACAGGAGGAGGTCTTCATGGAAATTCCTGCTGGAATTGAGAATCAGGATTGTGGTAGTCATGACAGTGTTTTACGATTGAAGAAATCCATTTATGGATTGAAACAATCGGGGAGAAATTGGTACTGTCATATTTCTGATGTCTTAAAGGAAAAGGGTTTCATTTCGTCAAGTCACTGTCCTTGTTTGTTTCGATTGGGTACAGATTGTGTCATTTTGCTGTATGTAGATGACATGGCTGTGTTTGGTCGGAATGATGATGTGATACAGTCAGTGTTTAACTCTTTAAACCAACATTACGAAGTGGTAAGTATGGGTCCAATCACAGAATTTTTGGGTGTACAATTTGATTTTTGTGATGGTAAATATTTGCTTAATCAGAGAAAGTACATATCAAAATTATTAAATAAATTTAACATTGATTTAACTGTACCTGTGTATACCCCTATGGAACCGGGAGTGGTATTTCGTTCAAATGCGGAATCTGATGTGTGTAACACTGCTTACCGTAGGCTGTTGGGATCATTGTTATTCTTGGCTGGGCGCACACGACCCGATATCATGTTTCCTGTGATACATTTTGCTCAGTTTTCATCAAGTCCAACAAATGAACATTATGGTTCATTATTAAGAATTTTAAGGTATGTTGGACATACAATTAATTATTGTATAAATTTATCAAGAGCAAAATCCTATAATATGGTAATGTATTCCGATGCCTCTTGGGCAACTTCATTGGATTCAAGGAGATCCATTAGTGGATTTATTTGGTCTCTGGGAGGGGTCTTTATGGGTTGGAGATCTGGTGTACAGAGATGTATATCCAAAAGTGCCATGGAGGCGGAGTACGTGGCATTAGATGCTGCTTGTGTGGAAATTGTGTGGGTGTCGAAGATCCTAAATGAGTTTGAAAATTTTCCGTTTAAGGGAATTAAACCCCTTGTATTATGTGATAATCAATCAAGTATTAGTTTTTCGGAAAATAACATGATTAATATTAGGACTAAACACATAGACATCAAATATCATGTTGTTCGTGAACTCATTGAAAATAAGTCCATAGATTTACTGTACGTGCCTACTAATGATAACGTTGCAGATCTTCTGACCAAACCTTTTTCACGCGTTAAATTATTGTATTTTTCTAGTCAGATATTTATTGTAAATGATAATATTTCGAATGGGGAGAATTTGTGAATTTTGTAATTAATTTATTCGAATTATTTATTTACTTAAATTGGCAACACTTTATTGAGTGTATTTATTTTCCTAAGTTATTTGGCAACCTTGTTGTTAATCCAATATGGCCGCTGACGGGTGGTTGTCGAAAAAGCATGTAACTGTTATTGCAATTTATTAAGTCTATTTAAATAAATTATATTTATATACAATTTGTTTCCTGACTGAGTGCCATGCTAGTTTCACATGGTTATGAGGCCCAGCAACGTTTTTTTGGATAGAGGAAGGAAATAAATGTGAAAAGAAAATTTTTTTTCTTCTGGAAAATTCCGACGGGCGTGGCATAAAGAGGAAGGAAAACTAAAAAATGTTTGAAATGAATGAAAGAAATTCAAATGTTTTGGACTTTGAAAAGTTGCATGGAGCATCGAATTACCGAGAATGGAGGATAAATATCGAAATGCTACTAAGAGAACGTGGTCTCTTTGGTTTTGTTACATCAGTTGCTGCTGAGATTGAGAAACCTCCGGATCCTGAGAAGCCGAATGCGAAGGATGCCGAGTATTTTCGAAAGAGGGATAAGGCTCTTTCAACTATTTATTTGTCCCTTGACCCACAAGTTAAACCAATTGTTAATGGAGAGGTTGAACCAGGAGATATTTGGAAGACCTTAGAGAAAAACTTCGAGCCGTCATCTAAGGCGATGATTGGAAGATTGTTGACTGAGTTTTTCCTTGCTGTGATGACCGAGACGGAGACAATTTCGTTGTATATTGCCAGGTTACGTGATATAAATCGAAGGCTGAAAAATGTGAAGTGTGATATAAAGGATGTCTATTTGGCTTACAAAATGATAAGTGGCTTGCCTGAAAGATACAACATTATTGTACAGCAACTTTACCAATATGAGGATGCCAAATTTACATCAGATGCTGTGGCTACCGCTCTTCTGGCAGAGGAAGGACGTACTCAGAATTTCTTTGACACTTTGACGGCTGGAAGTTCGACTCGTTCAGGAGTGACTGGAGCTTTTGCTGTTGGTACTTCTAGTTCAAGTGCTCAGAGAAGAGAAGATTCACATCAGGTTCCTAGGCTATACGACAGGCGTTGTTACAGTTGTAATGAAACTGGTCACTTTGCTCGGGATTGTAGAAGGCAACAAAATAACAATAATTCTTTACCATATTCGGGTAATCGGGGAGTTAATCAAGTTAAAAGGGGAAGTGGTAGGGGTGCTGGTAATTTTAAACGCACGGGAAGTGTGGTGTCTAAGTCGGGTGCTCAGTCAAGCGTTCCCAAGTCTAACTTTATGGCTGGTTCATGGTTTTTTTGAACTGCATGCTACTGATGGGGTTAGCAGTGTTGCACCACATTATGAGTTTGTGTTTGATACGGGTGCCACTCACCATTTCTGTAACCGTAGAGAATTATTTGTTGATTTTCAGGAAATCGATAAAAAGGTTAAGCAGGGAAAGGGTGTTCTGTCTGCAAAGGGGGTGGGCAGAATTCTTATTAATCTAATGGGGACAAATAATTTCAAAGTACAAATCGAATTGAAAGAGGTTTACTTTGTGCCAGATTTGACTAAAAATCTGATAAGTCTTGGGTCAGTTCAGGATTGTGGATTTTATTTTACAGGCAGGGATGATTTGCTTGATATCTACAACTCGGAGGGTGAGTTGTTTTTTCAGGTAAGGAAAAATAATCGTTTGTATGTTGCTCTGGGTGAGAAGCCACAACATATTTTGAACGTTAAACCTGAGATGAATGTTTTGAAAGGAGTCGACAGTGGTTCTCTCTCATTATGGCATAAGAGGTGTGCACATCTTGGTACCGATAATATTTATAGGGCCATAAATAGCGAAATAGTCCTAGGTGTAGATCATATCATTAGAGAGGAAGTAGTTTGTCACGATTGTACCCAAGGTAAGTTAAAGCGAGGTCCTTTTAGGAGACTGACTTCGATACAGTCTAAGAAACCTCTCGAACTTGTACACATGGATTTGTGGGGGGAGGCCCCAACTGTGAGCAATGGGGGTGCAAAGTATTTTCTTTGTATTGTGGATGACTTCTCTCGATGGGTGGCTATTTATCCGATAAAGAGCAAGGATGAAACTATTGTTTACATTAAGGATTTCATTGTTAGGGCTGAGAGACAGCTTGAGAGAAAGGTTATTAACATTCGTACTGACAATGGGATGGAGTTTTGCTCTAAGGAATTGGGTAATTATTTTCGGCAGATGGGGATCCATCATCAGAAAACCAATGTGTATACACCTGAAATGAACGGGGTCGCAGAAAAAATAAATTACGATGCCATAGACGCGGTTAGAACTTTATTGATTTCGTCAAATTTAAGTGCAGGTTTTTGGGCGGAGGCTCTACAATATTATGTCCATACTAAGAACAGGCTCCCTCATTCTACGAGTCGTGATGTGACTCCGTACGAATTATGGACAGGTAAGAAAGCGAGAATCTCACATTTTAGGATATTTGGTTCTCTGGCTTTTGTGTTCGTTCCAAGAAGGTATAGGACAAAGTTAGATGCTAAATCAAGAAGTGGTATTCTGGTTGGTTACGCAACTTACACTAAGGGATACAGAGTGTATGATCCCATTAGAAATGAGGTTGTAGAACTGAAAAATGTCAAAATAGATGAATCTATAAGGGGAATTGAGTGGGACAGGTGTAAACCATTTTCTAGTGTAGATGACTCAGAGTCTGATTATGATGAAAGTGTGTCAGACGACAAACAAGATCCAGTTTTAGGGGAGAATATTGGAACTCGTCAGATGACAGAAACTATAGAACAGCAGACTAAAACTGAGGGGAATTTGGGATCTAAAACAGAGGGGAATTTGGGACCTGAATTAGATGGGAACACAAGGAGAAATTCTATCAAGGATGATCTGGGTAGTGGCAGGTTGGGACCTATGATAGAATGGAAACGACAGGAAGTTCCTAGAAAAGATAATTCACGAACAGATGTTTACTATTGGTATGGGACTGAGAAATGTAGGTCAAATAATGATGTTCGAAAATTGTGTACATTAAAAGGTTTAGAATTTGATCAGGCTAAGTTTGATTTTTCAGATCCATCTAAGGTTAAATATATGGGTAATGTTGAAGACAATGATAACGAAATTAATCTTATGGCATGTTTTGTCGAAATTCCGGAGAATTATAAAGATGTTGAGCAATCGGAATACAAGGAACAATGGGAAAGTGCCATGAGGGACGAGATAAATACCATGAAAAGTAGGGGTGTTTGGGAAGTTGTTCCTCGTCCAGGGAAGCGTAAGGTGATAAGCTGTAGGTGGGTGTATAATCTAAAAACACATGTTGATGGAACTATTAAGCGATTTCGAGCTAGGCTGGTAGCACATGGTTTTAGACAAGCTTATGGAATAGATTATTTCAATACTTTTGCTCCAGTGGTTGATTTTAGTCTGGTAAAGATATTTTTCATTTTGCTTGTCGTTTTGGGGGGATGGATACATGCTCATTGGGATGTAAAATGTGCCTATCTATACAGTGACTTACAGGAGGAGGTCTTCATGGAAATTCCTGCTGGAATTGAGAATCAGGATTGTGGTAGTCATGACAGTGTTTTACGATTGAAGAAATCCATTTATGGATTGAAACAATCGGGGAGAAATTGGTACTGTCATATTTCTGATGTCTTAAAGGAAAAGGGTTTCATTTCGTCAAGTCACTGTCCTTGTTTGTTTCGATTGGGTACAGATTGTGTCATTTTGCTGTATGTAGATGACATGGCTGTGTTTGGTCGGAATGATGATGTGATACAGTCAGTGTTTAACTCTTTAAACCAACATTACGAAGTGGTAAGTATGGGTCCAATCACAGAATTTTTGGGTGTACAATTTGATTTTTGTGATGGTAAATATTTGCTTAATCAGAGAAAGTACATATCAAAATTATTAAATAAATTTAACATTGATTTAACTGTACCTGTGTATACCCCTATGGAACCGGGAGTGGTATTTCGTTCAAATGCGGAATCTGATGTGTGTAACACTGCTTACCGTAGGCTGTTGGGATCATTGTTATTCTTGGCTGGGCGCACACGACCCGATATCATGTTTCCTGTGATACATTTTGCTCAGTTTTCATCAAGTCCAACAAATGAACATTATGGTTCATTATTAAGAATTTTAAGGTATGTTGGACATACAATTAATTATTGTATAAATTTATCAAGAGCAAAATCCTATAATATGGTAATGTATTCCGATGCCTCTTGGGCAACTTCATTGGATTCAAGGAGATCCATTAGTGGATTTATTTGGTCTCTGGGAGGGGTCTTTATGGGTTGGAGATCTGGTGTACAGAGATGTATATCCAAAAGTGCCATGGAGGCGGAGTACGTGGCATTAGATGCTGCTTGTGTGGAAATTGTGTGGGTGTCGAAGATCCTAAATGAGTTTGAAAATTTTCCGTTTAAGGGAATTAAACCCCTTGTATTATGTGATAATCAATCAAGTATTAGTTTTTCGGAAAATAACATGATTAATATTAGGACTAAACACATAGACATCAAATATCATGTTGTTCGTGAACTCATTGAAAATAAGTCCATAGATTTACTGTACGTGCCTACTAATGATAACGTTGCAGATCTTCTGACCAAACCTTTTTCACGCGTTAAATTATTGTATTTTTCTAGTCAGATATTTATTGTAAATGATAATATTTCGAATGGGGAGAATTTGTGAAATTGTAATTAATTTATTCGAATTATTTATTTACATATTTTGGCAACACTTTTGTGTTTAGATTATATTTACTAAGTTATTTGGCAACCTGTTTTGTTAATCCAATATGGCTGCTGACAGGAGGTTGTCGTAAAAGCATGTAACTGTTATTGCAATTTATTAAGTCTATTTAAATAAATTATATTTATATACAACTTGTTTCCTGACTGAGTGCCATGCTAGTTTCACAATAATTAATACGAAACTCGCGCGCAAGCAAAAAAACCGATGTATTATGGCTAAAATCTCTGACTGATTTTTAAACCGGATAATCCTAGTAGTAACTTACAGAAGGATTTATTCCATCATATAACAGGAATAAAATTTCACAATTTTCTTGATACTTTCAATTCAAGATTCAACGCCCTAACTTCCATGGTTGATGCTTCCAACCCTGGCTGGTGGATAAGAATTTCTGGGTAAGTAAATATTACAGTAATATCAGTAGTAAATCGTGTTGTTGTGCAGCATTGGAGTGATAAACTACGGGGATTTACTACTGGTAATATTATTCTTAATAGCATATAGTGAATTCAAGAGTCTATTAGTTGTAATAGACTCATGGTGAATGCTGTATGCTCTTACAAAATTCGAGTTTTTAACAAGTCCCCTTGCTCTCTGCACAATAATATGTCAGGGGTGACATTTTTCCTGGTCATATTTAGGTAATAAATTAAAATAATAATAATAATCGTTTATTCTCACAAAATTTACATAAATGTGTGTAGAGAAATACATAAATTAAATAAAAGGC
>JAQGBM010001291.1:0-10973 GCA_034698405.1 Symphylella vulgaris | reverse complement strand
ATCTCCAACATACCTCGAAGAGTTTTTTGAAGGTATCGCTAATTGTCCAATTATTATAAAACTAACAAATGCAACACTGTGCATAATATGCAGGTAATACCTTAAATCTTTCTGATTCAAACTTCTCATCATTTTGATTTACTGAAACAGTCTACTCTTATAACTTAGCACACAAAAATGTTATGGAGGAAAAAATATTTTTATATTTAAATGTTTGAAAAAAAAAATTTTAATTTCATTTTAGTATTCCTACGCATTATAATTATTTCATAGTATTACGTAATTATATATAGGTACAATTAAATCCCCAAAAATTATTTTGAAAGATATGCTACAATACATTTCGTACACCTACGCTTACTTTTTTGAATAAAAACATAGGCCTACTCATAAGTCATAACCTATGGAAATTTCGTACCAGATGGAAGCTTATTGTTTCACAATTCTACCATATAACTAGAGCAGTGCACGGATAAAAAAAATGCGTGTCCGTATCCGATCCTCATCCGCACGAAATTTATCTTTACCCGTATCCGCCTCTGCCCTCTATACTGATATAAAAATTAGGCTATAGCCTAATTTTTATATCAGTATCCGTATCCGTGCACTGCTCTATATAGCCAATATTTCAGTTGTCTTTATATTATTATTATCAGTTTTCTCTTTTCATTCTACTTTCCCCCCTTGTAATTTCTAACTGGATAAACATACCTCACTTATAATACCTGTACGTAGTGTAAGTACTCCGTACATAGTACCAGACTGTCACACTGAAGGACTTTAATGGGATGAAGCTAGAAAAATGGTGGGCGATAGGGGAAAATGGAGAAAGTTTGTGCAAAGCGGAGATATACCCCAGTTGAACACTGCAAACTTTGCAGTGTTCAATAAGTTCAATAAGTTGATTTTGCTTTGCAGTGCAAAGCAAAATCAACTTATAGAAAAATACCCCGCTTACACGTAGTCTAAGAACTATGCACGAATGAAAACTTAAAAATATTAAAAACATACATGAAAAAAAGTGCGGACGATTATTATAGTCAGGGCCTCGGGGGATTTTTTTTTTCAAGTTTGGTGAAGAGAAAAATATTCTCAATAGGGTTCCAAAGGGTAACTCCAGGGGTATAACTTCATACATACTGTATTTTTTAAGGAAATCCCATGCCTCAAAATATGAATCGCATGCTATGCCCCAAAATATGAATTACATCATGCCCAAAGCCTACTAACTTATATCACGTATTATTTTACGAAACACCTGATATAAAAATTAATAAATTCCGAAATAAATATATTTGTAGGCTATTAAAATTATTTATTTTAAAACGAAAATACAATATGCCAACCGATGGCAATATATATTACCATGAATCTATATGTCCCTTCAAAGAAGGAAATAGACTCACATAAAACGTCTATTAATTTTGTTAAATATTGTTTTCGATCTCATCTGGGATCAACCCATTTTATTTTTATTTAAATCAGGTTTAATAATATCCTTGTTTATTATGTGAAATTGTCGATTTTTCCAATCTAAGCAGAGCAAAACAAAAGCAGAACTCGTTGTAAAAAGGTCCAAAGTGGAAGCAAATATGGCCCCAATGACGCACATGATGATTTTTATCAAACCGAATTTTGCGTGCATGCTTGAGATAATGGCTCCATACACAAAGCCATATAGAAACACTGATCCAGTAAAGTTCTTTATTGCAATAAACGGCCAAACACACTGGGCAGGTTGAAAAATGGACGCAAGAATACATAATGGCAAAGAGACCATAAATGTTAGCTGCATTTGACCAAACCATTTCGATTTGTAAGAGATATTAGGACTAAAGGCAGTCAGGAGACCTCCGTGATACCATCTCTTCCTCTGACGTACCAAGTCGATCAAGGTAAATGGACTCTGTTCGTAACATTCTCCTTCGATGAATCCGTAACGATATCCCTTGTCGCTGCCGACCAAGCTAAAATAGTAGTCCTCCGCTATGGAACCATCGACACCGTGGTCGAATGAAATATCTTTTTCTGCTGCCACTCGAGTTACAAAAAACGATCCTTTCATGCCGGTCAGAGGTTTGTGGAAAACCAAAAATTGAAAACGAAATTTCCCCAGGTCTCCCGAAACGCGGTAAAAATCCATACAGGTGGTTAACCAATTTCCTATCTTGAGGCTGGCGTAACTAATGGTTCCCTGACCAATTTGATATTGTCCATCGCGTACGAAGTTTACTATTCCTCGTACCCCGTTCTCGGATAAAATAGTTTCTTCGTCCAAATGAACAATCCAGTCGGAATCTTTGAGCACATTCACTCCTTCTTCCAGACAATATTGCAGAGCTCTTGCTTTGTATAGGGATCCATTCTTGGTTTTGTAATTTTCTGGAACTACAATTTCCCGCATTTTTGAATGTTTGGGCAAATCCAGCGCTTTATCGGTTACCACATCGAAAGTAAATATATCACCAATTCCTAAACCCTCACACGTCTTCATATTTCTGGCCATGTTTTCACCAACTAGTCTCGGAAAATCCCCCCTAGTTACGGTTCTTATACAGATCTTTTCATCCATGGGTTTAGTAAATTTTTTCAATTCAACTGTCTTTGGAAAACCATTAAACACAAGTATTCCCAAAAAGTCAAATAATGTGACTGGAAAATTAAGCACAAATATCACTGGAAGATAACGAATAATTATTATAACGTAGTCGTTTAAATATTTAAAAAAAGGAAATATTTGGACAAAATATTCCAAGACTTGATCTCCAACATACCACGAAGGGACCGCAGATGATTGTCCCATTACGATAAAACTAACAAATAAGATACAGTGAATAATATGCAGGTAATAGTTTAAGTCGGTTTGCTTCATGATTTTGCCATTCATACGAAACTAAAGAGAAAATACTGGCAGTCTAATAATGTTAGAGCAAATATTATGTTTTAAAATAATAATAAAATTATTATTATGAAGTGGGTGTATCATAATAAGGAGTATAATGTCATCGTACGCCTCGACGGCCTGATAAAATTGCAAAAATTAATTGCAACATTTTTATAAATAGGCCTACATAACATACCCAGAGTCAACTCATAGAGTAACTACGTAACATACCCTACAATCATACACTATGATATGATCCCATGATTGCATAAAAGACCATTTATGAAAAGTCTGGCTTGAAAACGCCTACTATAAAATTAATGTAGATTCAGGTGTGTTAATATTTCAACACAGTTTATTTCACATTTTGAAATATACTAATTATTGTGAATATAGACATTTTAAAAGCATTTCAAACCCTGTCGATTTATTGAAAATGGTGAGAATAAACAGGATCGAATTCATACTAATTTTTTCTTTATATTTGCTAAGACTAATAATATTTTTTTTTCTTTTTCAGTTATGGGGGCTCATTAAGCAAGGATACAGATGCAGAGGTAATATTTTAACATAAAAAATAATATTCTTTAGTGACGGGTACAAAATAATCTAGATTAATGAATTAGGATTAAAACTGCGCTATAAAAGACATTTCCATAAAGATCAATAATTAATTTTTTACTTTTAGATTGCGGAATAAATGCGCATAAACATTGTAAAGATCTGGTTGTGATGGAGTGTAGAAAAATGAATCACGCTGGAGCCAATAACAGAAGCAATTCACTTCCTTCAGGTAAATGCGATAAGTAGCCTACTATTTTATAGAAATTGTGATTTTTTTCCTATATAGGAAACCTGAGATTTCCTTTTTAAAAATGAATGGTAACCGAAAAAGATATCAAAAGGTCCTAATGTTTTTATTACTTTAGAACGTAACTTATATAATCTGATTAATCTCCCGAAATTTTGTGGTATCTTATAATTTTTAAAACCAAACAGGAAGATTTATTATTTACTCTCATCGTAGGCCCTATATTTTCGTGTGTATAGCCCGCGGGCTATACAACTTAAAAAGTTAAAATTTTCAGAAATTAGCCAGATACAAGGAAAATTTGCATTTGATACAGTAATTGGTAACAATTATTTTCTTGATACTTTCCTCTGGTTTTTCTTTGGTGTAACAACTTTCAAACTATTACATTAAAACTTAAAAGATATATATTTTATACCCCTAAGTAATTTCCACTTTTTATTTTCTTAAAAATGATCGTTTTAATTGAATTATTAATTTTTTTAAATGCCGGTATGCTTCTTTACAATTTCGGCATCCACAAACCGCGCCTCTGCATACTAAAATGCCTCTTTGGGGGGTTGCGTTTACTCAAAAGTGTAAAATACGCTTATTTAAAAAAAATTAATAACTAGTTACAAATAAATGTTTGGAAGAAAATAACAAGTGGAAATGACGACTAATAAACTAAATATCTTTAAGTTTTAATAAAAGTTAAATAAACTATTTTTGGAGATGTCCACACTTTAAGTTTCTTGGCTTATTTACTTAAGTTACCTATTTGTTGCGGTACACTAGATGCTTTAATAACAGCATCTGAAACGAAATAATCAGATTAACTTAGTTTATAAAGTATGCCTACTGTTATCTGACACTGAAAGTCAACAACGAAGGTATAAAAATGCTACGAGATAATTGAATGATTCAATGGACAGGCAGTCTTTTGAAAGTTTAGGTATTCAAGCAGTGTTGGTTGCAGGATGGGTGGCCATTCTGCAACAGAATTTTTATAATCACTCCACCTCCCTTGATCACTTTGATCAAGCGATATTTACTACCCGTAACTCCCAAAGAACTAAAATATAGAGGGGGTAACGGCAACAGTTTAGTTTCAATGGGAGAATGAATGGAGAGATCGGACCTTAGTGTTTTTACGTACTCGTAAGTAACTAACTTAAGTATTATATTTTTTATTATTTCATCAGATGGCCACGTCCAAAGAATAAGATTTCGCAATAAGAACAGAGCAACTCCACGCAGTCTGCCTTCAGAATCAGAACCGCCTCCAAGTCCGCCCCCCGAACAAAGACATTCCGGGACACCGCCACCTCAGTGCGAAAATCTTTCCAAGAGTGCCGACACGGAGACTGACTATATGTCCACCAGTCGGGACTCGAGTAGTAGTAGCGTAGATATTCCTAGAACGCCCGAAGATCTGTGTGCCAAGTTGTCTCAGGTCGAAGAGGTCAGTTTTTATGATGGGTGGCTGAGATAAGGTCTGCGATGTGACATCACTTTTTTTTACGGACTCTAGCCTGCAATGTGTGATGTCACATCGTAAGTCAAACTGACCGTTTTCATCGTAAATGTGAATTGCACCTAAGACTATCTTAAAACTTAATTCCTTTGCTCTACGTTAATACCAAAAATTGGTCCATGAAGGTGTGAAAGCTTACTCATGCCGACATTAAATAAATAAACCAGAATTTGGATGATTTCAATCAAATTTTAATTTAAAACAGGCACGAGATAAACTATTCCAAGAAAACTGTACATTGCAAGGTCAATTGGAAAAAGCGCAACAGGAGGTCCAGAGTCTCAGACATAACATTGACGAATTAAGGCAACAAACGGTCACCTTTATTCTAGCTCAGATGGACACACTGCACCTACAAAAGGATACGCCGGTGTGATCTATACTTAGGTAACGTTCACTGTCTTGGCTGCACGCTCAGCTCATTGACACTTAAATTTACACTTAAACCACACACATAAATGTTATATAATTTAAGTGTAACAAAAAACACGTTTTCTTATGTTTAATTAAGTGCAATGAATATTAACACCTAAAGCAACCCTTAATATTACACTTAACGTTACACTTATGTTACCGTTTATTATTAATCTAACCCTTAAACTTACTCTTAAATAACTAAATCCTACACATAACCTGACTGCTAAATAGGTGTTACTATTCGCTTAACTATACCGTTATTTAAGTGTTAACTTGTATCCGCCATTATACGTCTGCGGAAAAAAACTCTATGATTTTAAAATAATTGTAACTTTGTAACCGTTGAACGGATTTGGACGTGTGATATACATATAGAAATGACCGTATATTAAATAGATCTATTTGAATATGTAAAAATATTATGGGGTCACAGCATGAAAAAAAGATATTTCAGAAAAACTGAGTTTTTCGGAAATATCTTTTTGAGTTTTTCGGAAATATCTTTTTATTTCATGCTGTGAGCCCATAATAGTTTTACATATTCAAATAGATCTATTTAAAACGGTCGGTCATTTCTATGTATCACACGTCCAAATCAGTTCAACGGTTACAAAGATACAATTATTTTAAGAGTTTTTTTTTAGCATATACGTAATGGCTGAAACTGGCGAACACTTCTCAAAAGATATCGCGTATATATAGCCTCCGCATCAATAATGCCCTATAAATAAACAAAATGGATTCTATTATAAACATATGAAGAACCATTTATTGAAATACTGTAGAACATTAAAAACAATTTTATCATAAAATATTTAACATCAGTTATCAAACAATTTTTACAACTTTTACAAAATCATTTGTAATTTTTTTTTTTTTTAGTAATTATTATTAGCCTATTTTATTTTATTTTTTTTTATTTTTGAGTGATTTGCATTCTGTTTCATTATATTTTTTTTTAGCCTTTTCTTCTCGTAAAAATGTATAATAAAATTTATTAGAATTATTTAGAATTATTACATGTAAATAGTAAATACTGTACTGCAATAAACCTATTCTATTTACTTTTACAAAAAACTTTAGTGCCTGTTAAAAAAGGGCACTAAACTATCACGTGTTTGAAAAATAGGAGAAAATGATAAAGAACAAATTGGACACAACGAAATTATAATTAGATAATTATAATAGGCCATGAGTATTTCTTGAAAGAAATACACTCATTATTATTTAGGCCTATAACCAAGATAAGGTATATTAAAATTAACAATATTGTACAAAATTAAGAATTTGATACCGATTTAAACTGTTCGAAGATTTCGACAGATCTTATTGTAAATGTTCACTCATTAACGTAAGTTAAAAAATTTTGGAACCTCTATTTGAAATTTAATATGAGAGGAAGAACGGGCAGTCCCTGGCTTATTCTGATGGGGAACAACCTTATAGTTACGATGTCCTTTATTCCTACAGATTTTACTTCGTTCGCAATAGGAAAAACAAATGTCTCTGAAGTAGGCGTTTCCCTTCTTAAAAATCGCAATGTGACTTCGTCTTGCTCTTCGCACAATGCATCGCACAATGGGCATGCATTTAATTGATTTCGCTTACTCACCAAAGGTTTTGTAATTGTTACAGCAGTCACTGCTGGGTTTAAAACTTCAACAGGAGGAAGCATAGGGTCCATAGTAGTTACTTGACCTGGAGAAAGCGTAGTAGTTTCTTGACCAGGAGGGACCATAGTAGTAGGTACTTGACTATGAGGAATTGCACTATTTACTTCATACTGGAATAGTACAAAAATAATTCTTTTTAAAATATAACACAATGGGCATGCATTTAATTCATTTTGCATACTCACCAATGGTTTTGCAATTGTTGCTGCAGGCAATGTGTTAACTGATGGCCTAGCAGGAGGAAGCGTAGTAGTTACTTGACTATGAGGGACCATAGTAGTAGGTTCTTGACTAGGAGTTGTACTAGTGTTTATTTGGTACTCGAATGCAGAAGTCAGTGATGGTTCAGTTGTAGCCTACTGTTCATATAAGTGGCAGGAAATTGAAGACTAAGATCCTCTGCAATAACATTGAGTATGAAATATGGAAGGAATTTTCACAGCTCTAAAATCGGCTAAATATATATATGTAACAGACTTTAAAAGTAAAATTAATTAAAAAATTTTCAGAAAAAATATCCCAGGAAAATTTCCAGACAGAATTATAGTACCGGTATGGGTAGGGAAAATAAATAAAAATTATTTATTTACTCAGCCCTTTAACACAAAATATACCTGGCATTAAAGCAAAATTATGTACTGTACAGGGTATATAGCAGGACTAGCCAATATATCCTCCTACCTACTCCGTAAATAAATTGCCATTTAAAAGTGGGTTGTGGTTCAAAAAGTTTGGGAAACCCTATCACATAGCCGAGTTAGAGCGTCTAACGCAGTTAAACGAAGACTGCAAACATAGCCTATACGAAAATTAAACATGATTTTATTCTGACAAATTTTTATTTGGAAATAGGGCATGTCGCCGCGGTTGGCACTGTGATCGAATTTTGAGTTAATGAGGCCGATATTGTTTCCGGTATCGCGCGGAATCGCAAGTGACCGCGCCCTGCTATGCGCAGCTTTGTGCAGACTATAGTGTATGCAGACAGGAAGTGAAATCGTCTCACAACATAACGGACACGTGCGCGCTGCGCGGCATAACATGCCCTTTATGTTTTGCCACGCTGTTAACATTGCGAGCTGGCGAGATTGGCCTATATCGGTAATTATTATTTTGTATCAATGGATGCATGATTATTTACATAAAAGAATACATTATAATAAAGTTTTCAAAATAAAAATAAAAATGTAGCTTTAATATTATAACTAAAACTTACCCAATCTTGTATGTTGCGGAGCGGAGTGTAAACAATAAAAACAAACAGGATTATCCCCGATCCTTTCAAATGCTTCGCAGTCGCAATCGTTGCATCTTCCTCGCAACACTCCCCTGCAATCACGACTGATTGTTTTTTTTTTTTATAACAAACTTATTATATAACAAAACTTTTAATAAAACTATAGTAACCATACAACTGAAATCCCGTACCGTCCTGTTTTCCGTTTTTTTTTTCAACTTCTGTGCCAAAATAAATAGACCTGTGCATTTGATTTACTTACTTCAAACCAGAAAAAAGTAAAATATATTTTAAAACGTGACATTTGTATAATGATAAAATATAAAATCATTTAAGGTTTCTAAAAAATACCATTATCATGTCATTAATTCTTTTTAAATATTTAAGAATTTGCATATTCTTCAAAAGTTTTAGGAGCGTCGTTATAAATTGAATAACTCCTTCTTTTTGGCGGTCATTTTAAAGTGTATTTAATTTGATTTTGTTACCCTTAAAACTTAGCAGATATGGATAACCGTTTGCAGAATTAACACTTAAAACGACAGCTATATTTTTATGAGTAAGTTTATGTGTAAGTCTCTTACACTTAAAAAATTAATACCCCTAAATCAACTTCGTTTTACGCTTAAATATGGAATTCATGCACTTAAACCAAGTATTCTTACGTTAAATTAAGTGTCAATTCAAAATTTTAAGTGTTCAAATGCTAAGCGTGAAGGAAAGAAAGTGTCGTAATTATTTTTTGAGCGCTTCTAAGTTATTAATTTTTTGCGCTAAATAATATTTAAAATTTTTGGTAGACTAGTAATAATATTAAAAACTATTTTTTTTATTTATCTACCAACTAAATATTTAATTTTTCTGGAATATGGTGGAAATGCTATTTAGCAAATTATGCAAGAATTTAAAGTATTGCATTTATAAAGAGTTCGTAAAAAATTTATTACAGATTGGAAAATTTAGGGGAGGAAAATTTTACATAAATTTACTAGTGCATCTTAATTAGGATACGGTATTAATATTATTTTTTCTTTCTTTCAGATCATCGACATGTTTTAGTGGGTCCGATTCCAAGCGAGAAAAGAGGCTCATAACGATAGCTTTCGTCGCCTTGGTTCTTCTCTGCGCATGCTCAATTGGGTCTGTCGCTCTATTGGCCATCAGAGGTAGGGCAAACAATTTTTTTTTAATATTTTACTAGAATTATGCACATTGGTTATATAGCAAGGACTTTTTACACCCCAGGACTAGCAAGCAAGGTTCCAAGCTAGTCCTCGTAGCGCTATTACTCAAACCACACGTCTAATATCGGCAGCCATTTTGATGCATTGGTTAAATATCATGACTATCTCTATGATGCAAAGCCTGGGTGTGACGTATAGAGTCCCTGTATTTGGATAAAATACAGGGAATCAAGGTGTGACGCAGGTGTGACGTATCAGCAATTATCAATGCGATCAAAGACTAACTTACGTGCACGCACTAGCAGATGCAGTAAACGCATCAAAATGGCCGCCGAGTTTATAAACATGTGCGCGAAAACAGGTTCGAGCTTGTATTCCATAGCCAGAATAGTGGAATGCTAGTCCTGGGGGGGGGGGGGGTAAAAAGTCCTTGGTTATACTGTAGTAGTGTAGCGTATTATGATAGCCCAATAACGGAAGGCCACAGTGCAGTGAGTTTCTCGCTCTTTATCGCGAGAGGGAGCCACTGAAACGGAGTGTATACTCATAGGAATGCATTGGTGAACATGTCCGTCGTAGACTAGGCTATAGAAATTACTTTCCTCAGTTTTCCTATATAGGCAATTTAACTGCAATCATGAGTCATGTACCAAGTAAGGGCACCAACCTGTCTTCCTTAGGGCCCTTACCCCCTAACTACGCCCATGATGTAGTAATTAAAGTCTGGGAATGGGATGACATCATACAGAATACTCGTTTAGTAATTTACGAGTATGTGTATCCTAAAAAAATATTTCTCGGAGTATGAAAAAAGTAGATTTGAAAGAAAACAATATAAGACATGACCCCACCCTTAAAGTTGTTTAATATTATTCATGGCTCCTAAACAATACACGTCTTACGTAAGCTTATTTATAATATTTTTGACAGCTGTATGTGATGCTCTAAA
The DNA here is from genome assembly GCA_034698405.1 of Symphylella vulgaris. Lineage (NCBI taxonomy): Eukaryota > Metazoa > Arthropoda > Symphyla > Scolopendrellidae > Symphylella > Symphylella vulgaris. Next base: position 302 of record JAQGBM010001291.1, on the reverse strand, counting down.
GGTTAATGATATTGGAGTTGGAATTCTTGAAATTTCCCTATTTTCCTTAACTGCAAATTTTACTTTTTCAAACAAAATCTAAGGCCAATATGGTCAAAAATTTCTGGGTCAGACAGAGTTTTCCGAAAATTGTAGCTGGGGAGTCGGGAAGTTTAATTATATTTTATTTAACTCGTAGTTGAAATGAGGGAATTTTTTCTCTCCAAATATTTTAAGGGTATTCATGCACTAGAAATCGGCTGGTAACTTATAGGAAATCCCATGTTAAAAATAAAGTAGTCAAGAAAAATATGAAATTTTAT
>JAQGBM010001290.1:0-10974 GCA_034698405.1 Symphylella vulgaris | reverse complement strand
TTCATGTGGCCGCCATATTCCACAAGATGATTGAAAATGCGTGCTGTTGGTGGAAAGAGTGCGCGCTCGCTGGCACCGTATTCCCCCCTCGCAATAGAATATGCATGCTTGGAGAGAAAAAAGTGCATGGTCACACTGACTTTCACTTCCTTCTCACCTCTAATTCAATTATTTCACTCACTCGAAAATTCTTACCAGCCCCAGCCGGGGTTTGAACCGCGGAACCTTCCGGATTAAGAGGCAAACGTGCTAACCACTGGAGCTGGCTTATTTAAAGGATTACGCACGGAAACTAAACTTTAATATAAAGAACGATGTTGGACGCTTCGGTACACAATCCTGTAAATTTGCAACCGGGTATATAAGTTTTTAAATAATGAATCCGTCACCAAAATTCAGATCTCGTTATATTTTTCAGGTGTTTCTTCCCCGAGTATACCAATTAAGTTATGACTTTTCTATAGAGATTTACGGGGATTTCTGAACAAAATCCTTCGAAACTTTTTTTTGTAAAGTTAAGAAATAAAACATGGTTTTTTCTCGAGGTAATTGGATTGAATGTAAGTTAAATAAATATGAAAAAATAGGATGTTACGAAAAAAAAATAAAATAAAATAAATCCCTGCTATATATGCGAGCAATTTTTCTGTTATTTTTCCTAACCAGGTTCTATCCCTGGATTCCCTAGGCCTAGAAGGACCCCATGAACTTATCTCTTCCACACGTCTATTTTTAGCAATCTGAATGAAATGAGTAATACTACGGGAATGTTTGTACGTACAGTACATACGATAGTAGAGATAAAACACTGAGACAATCAAAGTATAGTTACAACATACAAGATAAAAAATATAAAATAAGCATCAAAACAAAAAAATTATCATGTCAGATAGCCTATAATATTATAAATTTTAATGTCGGAAATATGCATAAATTAAGTCCACGACAAATAATGCATAGGCTATCAACTTTGCAACCAACGACTCTTGGCCGATGAGTCATTCCCAGCAAAGAAAAAAGGTTCACTCGCTTAAAAAGTCATAAAGCACTAACAAAACATAATAAGCTTATCCTCCCCACAGACCGTCCTATTATATATTTTTTGATGCTTGGAAGGTCGTATTAAATATATCATACATAACAGGCTGAATGGGTGTACATAACATCAGGGCCTTGCTGCATCTCGGTTTCATATTACGACACAATAATCAAACATACACTACACCCGCCTCACGTTGTAGCAATAAAGTAAGTTACCGTACCATAACAGTCTAGCACTGATTCAGCTCTATCATATTATCACGTTACCCACATAAATTTTTTTCCCCATATTTTCCTCATCAGTGTTATGTGAAACTTTTGGTACTAATCTGAGACGTACTAAATCTGATGATAACCTATATTTAAAATCAATAAAATTATTATTATACTGTTTTTTATTGGAAAAATTTAGCTTTTGAAGGTTACAAAAATCTTTTAAAATGTGGGGTTAAATTATTGTTACAAAAATCTTTTAAAATGTGGGGTTAAATTATTATTACAGTCAAGTGGAATTGAAAAAAAAAGATCAAAATTTGGAAAATTTTGTAAAAATGAATGTTGATTTGATTTTTTTAATGTCGCGGTAAGGCGACAACAAAGGTCATAACCTGACGACGGATTGAGATTTGAATTTTGGCTCGGGGACAGGATTTACAGACCTATATGAGGGATTGAGGGTTCTTTAATGTGCAGAGTGCAAAGGGGATCTACACAAGACCTCGGTTTAAACTCTCATCAGACAAGAAGCCGCCACTTCAAGAATTCACTCACCCAGAAATTCTTTTGCCAGCCCCGGCCTTGGGGGTTTGAACTGCGGACCTTCCTGATTCAGAGGCAATAGCGCGCTAACCAATAAACCACGGGGACAATCTCTGATATAAATATCCAGAATGAAGGAGGGAAAATCTGAATAAAAAATACTAATATTTTAATATAGATTTTGATAATATTTATTTCAGTAATTCATAGTATATGAGGGTATAGTGTGTTCATAATAATCGTGACTCATGTGACTTGTGCATAAAAAAAGATTAAAACTGCATTTGCAAATCATTTATTCATGAAAACGATACAGGGTTGATCGAGTGAGTTGATACAGCCTACATTATATAATATACAGACTTAATAAAAATGTTTACGAATGGTTTATCAGTACAAATTCATTAATATTTCCCAACAGATATGACTTACACAGATTACCGCAGCATATATCATAGTTATTAAATATATTGCCTAGTGGCTTGGCTAGTCAGTTGGAGGGAAAGAGAGATAGAGGACGACCTCGTAGAAAATGGGAGAATGCTGTAAGGATATGATCTAGATACGAAAGGACTATTATTATCATGGGATGAAGCTAGAAAAATGGCAGGCAATAGGGGACAATGGAGAAAGTTTGTGCGAAGCAGAGATATAGTTGAACGCTGCAAATTAAAATCAACTTATGGATGCTGATGATGATGTTTTTAAATCTGTAACCTGGGTATATTTTTGCTATAATAATTGGGGGCCCTAAATTATACAGACATCACCTTTCTGGGCGAATTTTTCCAGCTAGGTTACGATTCTACGGGTTTATTACTTTTAGAGCAATTGGATATTATATAGGCCTCGATATAGGCCTACACAGACCTCAGTTTTAAAGTAACTCCTCATCCGAAAGAGCCGACGCCGCTCAAAGAAAGTTCCCATCCTAAATCGCCTAGGATCGTAGGCTAATTTTAAACCCGGGACCTATCTGGCATCATAATGGCTTAAAAATATAGGGTTAACCTTTTTTTTTGGAACGTAAGATAGAATTTCAAACGGAAAATACGCAAATCACCTCTGAGCCAAGATATAATAAATTCATCCTAAGTATACTGTTATAAAGTATAGGAATAAAGCATCTTATTCGTTTTAGGATATTTTAGAATTTCTCTCATGCGAACAGCAATATGTATACGGAGCAAAACGCATACTTGCTGGTATATTTATAGGTACTTTTAGTGCTGGTCATCCCATTTTTTCAAAAATTCCAGCGAGGTACCGCCATACATCTAGCCCAATTTATCAAGTTTAAGTAGACGTTAATTCTACGGGTTGTATGCGTGCATAAAACATCACTTTTTAAACAGAAAACAGGTCAACTCTAGGCTTCTCTAGCACAAAAACTCTAGCAGAAAAGTGGGCTTAAAACGGAAATTGTGCTGCATAAAGTTCAAAACAGTAGCTCGCTGCATTAGTCGCTACACACACACCCAGTAATTACAGTATTATTAATTTATTTACTACACTAGTTTTGTAACGTATATAGACCTTCCCCATCTGTCCTTGAAGTAAGAAAAATATTTTTTTCATCCTACTTATTGTATCATAAGTTAACTATGTCTATTAACATAACAATGCCTAAAAAGCAAGCTAAATAAATTCAAGCAGAAAATATTATCCTAATGCAAAAAACACCGGACTAAATAGCAACATGAATGCATTGTACATGAGATCTCAAAGCATTCCTGATAATTAATTATTTTTAACACTGGCGTTCTGCGGGTTTCCGTGTTATTGGCATTTTCCTTTTACATTATTTTATTATAAGGCTACATAATATTATATTCAGATTTCAAACTAGATTATTATATTATGGCCATAGAGAACTAATCACGAAACAGTATCATGTAATTATACCTAATGCACCCCTTTGCCCTTCTCATTTCCATTACATATTATATATCCAGCAGACCCCAAATCCCCAAATGCATTAAACATTCTAGGCCTATATATCCAGATGTACTGCATGAGTAACACTAACTCGTGAATGTTCACATAAGTCTGCATGTAACCTATATTGTATAATAAAATGTAATAATATACAATCATGTAGCCTACAGTATACTATACTCTGATATTTTACATTGAAAAAGTAAGGGATACTTATACAGCTAAAATATGAGGCTAATCATGGATAGTTCTGCACTTCTGCTAACTGTACTGCTATACTGACTCGTGAGTCTAAACTCCTAGTCTAAACACTTACGTCTGGGAATTCATGAACATGATCTAGTGATTTCAAATTCTAGCCTAATTCTTTCTCACTGCAAATTGAAAATTAGGATTTAAATTTTCAAACATCGACCGGTATACTCGTATTTTTGCAATATGCTAAATGCAGATGCGGCGATGCCACGAGATGAACCTTCGGAAAACATCTTTAAATCAATTTTGCAGGGAAGAATACAATTCTGCACCAGAGAGCATTCACCTAAACTCTCATCCGAAAGAGTAAGAATCGCCCCTCAAGTACTGATCCAAAAATCCCCACAGACCTCGGAGTGGGGTTTACGGTTATATCCAGCACTGTACAAGTCAAATGCAGACGGAGAGAGACAACACTGACAGAAGCTGCCAGGGTCTTTAACGAGTGGAGGACCTCCAGTATTATGTCAAATTTTGCTTTAAACTACCGGGAGCAATATTATTAAGGTCCTATATCCATAACACTCGTAAAATTCTTGCCCCAGTCAGTATTCGAACCCTAAAGCTAATAATTCTAGTTTTAATCCAGCTTTCGAATTTAAGAGTTGCTGGGGTAGCCATTTACTGCTTTCGGAAAATTTCCTACAGACCCTTATAGAAAACTTACAAATTACAACACACTATTCCACTGCATTTACGGTTGTCATTACAGGATCTACTTTAATACCCCGACACAGTGTGTAATTAGATACTTAAGCCTTGTTTTTTTACGTAAAAAGAAAAGGCTTGCTGAAAGTTCTACTATAATAGATGTCCTCTTAAATTTAGTGTATTTCGTTAACATCTTAATCTGCCGCCCCGTTAAAACAAACGAACGATCGATACAAAAGGCAGACTGACTTATTTCGGAGTCTGTATATAGGGATAATACCGTACGACAGGTATATGCGCCAGAAAAGCCCTATGTATGATGCATTATAATATGGTACGCGGCATATATAGGCAAGATTTTCAACGCTTGCCCAAAGCAGATAACCTTACGTATCCGTAATTTATGGATGGAAAGGTAAACAGCTTTGTTTCTTATGCCAGTTCCATTTACTCAGGAAATAAGCATTTCTTTCAAGATAACAAAAAGAAAAATTTTGAAAAAATAAATAAATTGAAACGTGAGAGCTTTGTTATATTATAAAATGTGAAATTTTCTTTTTAGAGTTCTTCTAACTCGATCATCCTTTGCTATTCGAAACCAAAAGAATTCCATAAAAAGATGTTTTTTTCCCGAGTTTACTACGGTACTTTCGGTTTATGTTAGCCTGAAAGACAATTTTTGTTACAGAAGGATATAAGCATTGCCGCCTGGGTATACAGAATCTTCAGTTAAAAATAATTATTAGCCTGTTATTAGTAAATTAATTAGTTATTAATTAGACTTGTGGGTACTGTATAGGCATATAGGCTGCAAAATACCGTATGACTGTATACTTTTAAGAATTAATGACTATCGTTCTTTGGTTACGGAGAAGCAAGAAGATGTCTAATCTCTCACAGTTAATTAAATTTCTCCGTACTACTATATAATAGCAGTACTGCTACTACGATATATTATGATACGTAACTTATTTAAAATACATTTTTCGTACGTACGGGTATTTAAATTTAAATAATAAATTTATTGGGTAAAATCTGCTAATAACTTAGCCTATATTTTAATAAAATAAGTAAACAAAGTAACAAACATTGAAACATTGTCACTACGGTATTTTGAAATAGGCTACTATTTTGTAATAACAGTATTAAGAAAGACTTAGGCCTACTCTGTGTAATACTTCCTACATCTCAGTACCGGTGGTACCGTACTTTTACTTTTACTTATGGTGTTGTAATGAAAGAATGCAGCTGAGCTACTGAAATTTATTTACATTAATTAATGTTGTTTGTTCAATTTTGTCGTAACTCGTAACCTCATAATATTGCGGTACTACGGTTATAGGTTATTGCCAATCTTAAAATTCACAACATACCCCAGTGACATACCCCGTAGAATTCCAAACGAAAATTGACATGGGTTCACTTCCCACAAATATTTTCGGGGAAATGCCCTTCCGTGCCCTTCCCTACGTTATGACCGGGATTAATAAACCCAAGTGTCCCGATTCTTAGGGATGACGAGACATTTATAATTCAATACGGTAATTACGGTTACTATTAAAGGAAATATTACACAATATCTTAGGTCCAAAATTTGAGTGTAAAGTACTACCGGTATATAATAAAGATAAGTTTAATGATGGTTCCTCTCCTACGCTATTAAGGCAAAAATCAACCTTGGACATAACATACGTAAATATCGGTAGCAAAGTACATCAGTACTAACGTTTTGTGTACAGCAAATAGACAAAAATGTTTATCACCAAAGGTGGGTGTTTGAATCGTATACGTATTGTACAGGTGGTATACAACAACATATGTATGAATACGGTATTATTGTTCCAAGGAATACGGAGATAGTAAATCAGAGTTTATTTGGTTGTTTCATTTTATTTCTTCCGTTTAAACCGTACGGTAGTAAAATCTCGCATTTGGCGGACTACGGTATTTGAACAACCGACCGATACCGTATCAACAAAGTTCATTATCATTATTTTATAACGTTAAAAATATGAACGTTCAGTTCAGACTTCGAATAAACAGGATATATGTTTCATGCTTGGATATACTCGTATCATTTATTAACTCACAGCCTAATGTAGAAGTCCGATTTATAAATTTGTTAGGTTGCCAATTTTGGTTTCTTTTATTAATTTGCTTATGACTGTTTGGGGTCACAAATGTCATGGTTTAGGCTATTTAAATCGTATCTATGTTCTCTCCTTTCAGTACCTCGTATACATTACGACTGAGATAAAGGTTAGTTACCCGGCTATCAACATTACCCTAGTAGTGGATACTTCTGGGTTCTTAGCATACCCAATTGTACTTTATCTTTTCCCTTTGAATCTTTGATATTAATGCCTGTTTTTCTTAAGCCTTTGCTAAGTGTTGATAGCAGGCTGACGAAGTTCATTTAGAAAGAAAACAAACATTAATATTTAATATACAGACTTAATATGACAAGTGTCACTGTTACAACTCACAAACTGTCGGAATTTTACATTTTTAAGGACGTTGATTCGTGGATTGACCGGTTGGTATAACTTAGGAAAATCTCATACAAAAATGAAAGTATCAAGAAAGTTGCGATTTTTTTTCTTCAGATAAGAGTAAACCATTCTGATGAGATTTCCGTTTTAAAAATGTCATGATCACCGAAATTCGGGCGATATAAGCTCCAGAAGCGTGAATAGTTCATGCAACTTTGAAACTACTGTAATCATCGGAATTTCGACTGTGAGGTAGATCATTTTTAAAGCGGAAATCTAATTAGAAAGGTTTTCTCTTCACATTTTTCTTCGATTCACGATGCACGGAACGAGTCAAAATCAAAACCAGTCCAAGGTTTATATTTATGGGGGGGGGGGGGGGTAGGGAGAGGCTAAGGCCCCCTTTAATTTTGGGCTATTAAGGGGAAAACTAGAACTTCAAGGTATTTCACAACCTCTTCCTTGTAAAGATTACTTTTGAAGAGCGCAATATTTTGATTCAGAGTTTTAGGATTACTGTATTATTTATTGAAGCAGAACATTAAATAGCCCAAGCCCAGTACGGTATATTTGAATAAAGAATGTGTACTACCATAATCATAATTTCATAAAAATGCAGTGATGTCTTCTTGATTTCATAGAGCTGGTGACTGGTGAGTCAGAAAAATTCGAATTGTTTTATTATGAGTTCAATGAACCAGATATATTATTCAAATATTGCTGACAATACCAAGTTTTCTTAATTAAACAAAATAATGATTATTTTTAATTTATGATTAGGATCTAGGGTGTTTTCTTTTTGCATAATTTTTTCGTGGCTAAAATCCTAAATTTTCCAATTAATTTGATTCTAAGGCTATATATAATTTATTTTAAACACATCAAATAATTATGGAAAATACCGTATTGTTCCTAATATTAGCCGACCGGACCCTCCAACTTTAATAGGACTCTCAGTTTTGGATTTAAAGGTCGGCTTATATTCCGAACATTAAGGTATGTAGACATGCACATAAAAAAAAAAACTTATGTTTGCTTACCTACAAAAATTCTTGCATCTACGTTAGGGTATTTTTCCATTAGTTTTTTTACAAGCATAATTGATGGATCACTTTCATCATGAATACAGAATAAAATTTCATACTGTAAATAAAAAATCAATAATTTAATTATCGTGAAACAGCCTATGGATGATGTGTACTTAATAAAATGTGTGTACTGTGTCATATAACTTAGTGGGTTTAATAATAATAATAATAATATTTTTAATTTTAGTAGGCCTAGATCTAGCCTATGCAGTATGCATGCATAACAACTCAAGATTGTTATAAACATTAAACATAATTTTATTTCCATATTAAAAATCCATAATGCATGCATAGGCTAGGCCTACTAAATTAAAAATATTTTTTTCAAGAGTAGGGCCTATATAATTCTAATAGAATTACATACTCTTGATTATAATTGAGGAAACATGCATTTTAATTGTTTAATGTTCTAAAGCATTAATCATAAAATAATGTACAATGTAGGCTACAATGACATTGAAAAGGATTTGACAAACTTACCAATGGATATCTTAAAGTAAAAAATGTTTCTAAATTGCTGAGAAGGTTAGGATCCACACCAACTAATGGCTTCAAAATTGAGACTCCAGGTAATGGTGTTTCTAGAGGTTGTAGCAAAACTTTCCGGTGGAGTTTCCATTTTCTGAAAGAAAAAAAGAAAAAAATATTTTTAAATCATCCACCATAAAATTTAATTAGTAGGCTATATTGCATTTGGCAAACATTTATCAAAAATAGATCCTTACACACTGTTAAAAAAGCTACTAGTACGACACATTGCTTGGACCTAGGTTAATTTATGTTAGAGCTGCAGATTGTGGAATATTTATAATATTTTATAATTTTTATTTATAACCAAATTGGGTTTTTAAAACAAGTAGCCTTTAGGAGTAGGCTAACTATATTTTTAATTACTACCCCACAGCCCACAGGGTAATTAAAAATATTTTATTAATTTTAATGAGCTGCAATAAACATGGTCACTGGTGAGTGGTGACTAACATAATCCAATAAATTGTAAACTGCCCTTCTGAACAAGGTAAACAATCACATTCTGATAAATAAAAAAATTAGTGAATTATTATATTTTTTAAATGTCATTTAAATGTTCATTTAAATTTCTGAACAAAAAATTTCCTTAGTACCCTACTATTAAGGAAATTTTTTTAAATATCAACGTTTTAGCCTACATGATAGGCTATTTAGCTTAATAACTTCTATAGGCCTAAGTCTGTTTATTAAATAAGGCTAAGGCTAAATGCTCACATCATGTAGAATAAAAATAAAATTACGGTATGTCACATTTGATATTTTAAAAAATTCCTTTTGAACCAAAGATTGGACCAGTTTGATAGGCTAGCCTGGCTAGGCCTACATATTTTAAATCTCTGAGGCTATTATATATTTAGTTCTTGCAAGAAAGTTTATAATTGATTAGCCTAATATTTGGCGAGATATGAGTGATAAAAAAAAGATAAAAATTTTTACCATGTTGATTGTTGACAAATTTAAAAGCTGTGGGAACTGAAGTCTCAGGGATGTAGCTAACTTTTGATAGATAATTTCTTAGGCACTTTAAATAGCCTAATCTACGTACGGTATGTGTACATTCTTAAGTTAAAAAAAAATTTCTTTCCATACTAGTGGCTACCTACTGGAATAATAATTATTAGTAGCCTACATAGTAAATAGCCTACACTATAGATCCCATGTTAGGTAATGAATACTGATGAGTCAACAAACATGTGATTCTTAACATCTTTATGCTACCTCCTCTTTAAAGCTTACATGCCTTGCTGAGGGTAACAATTTGTGATTTTATAGAGTTTATTACTGGATTTATTGTCAGCCAAATTCCAACTAGGCTATGCAATGAAATTGGGCCTGAGTGATGTTAGGGCTTAGGGGTGTAGGCTGCTACTAAAAATTCGTAATCACTGTACAGTGAAGGTGCGGTAATCGGGCTCGATCTAAAGGTTGCTAAAGAAAAGTACAATAGAGTCGTCCTGGTTACAGGATAACTAAATTTACGTAAACCGATTTTATAATACTGGGTAATAAAATTTAGGTCTAGGTTATTGTAAACATTCAAGATGTATTGATTTACAGACCAACCCAACAATCCGTTTGCAGAGCAGACCAACTAACTAATGGCCTTGACCCACTCAAATCCTTTTATAATCAAAATAATACAAATAATAAAACACCAATTACTAAAACAAATACAGAATAACTTAGTTATTAATTTAAGATGTTAGGAATTAATCAATTTTTACAAGAATTTTTCCAAACATCATCAGAGGGCCCGATAAGGGGTGTCGTAACGAACAAATGAATGAGCAATCTACATCCACCAAAATAACCCAAATTAATAAATTTTACTCTACTTACCCGTATAGAATTGCGCTTATTTGTATAAACCAAGCAAAACACCACCCAGCAAAGAAGAAAATAGCAAAACCGTAAAGTGTGTAAGTCATGAACGCCATGATGGAACTCCATCATAGAATGAACGCCGCATGTTTTCTTTCCACTTCAATGGGCAAAAATTGCTCATAAGCGCTGTAATGGATGCGCATGCGTAAAATACCTCTTTGCATCTTACACACATGTCTAGGAAGCGCGGCAAATTCAAAGTGATTAAAAATAAAAACTACTTTTCGTTCACGCTTTATCCGCAGGATCGACCCAACGAGACTTAAGAGGACGGTCCAGCGTTTCGTTTGTTTATTTTTCTAACCAATCATTTCGAACGCGTTCTTTCTTGCAGC
>JAQGBM010001289.1:0-10975 GCA_034698405.1 Symphylella vulgaris | reverse complement strand
CTCTCTCGCGGGCCGGATAAAACGGCTTCGCGGGCCAGATTTGGCCCGCGGGCCGCCAATTGAGTAGGGCTGGCCTAGGGTAATGATTTACGGTATTAAGTCTAGTTTACATCTACCGTAATACGCACTATACTACAGAAATACGCACGGTTGCCTTCATAATAATACGCGCGTAATAATACGCGGGTCTGAGCCGAAGTCAGACTGGGTTAATTGCCTTAAAACTCGATCATAAACGCGTAATCTCAGTTTTCTCAAATGTATTTAATGCAGTAACTGAGTAACCTGCTAATATTTTCACGTATTCGAAAAGGTATTTTCAAGACAAATCTTGCGATGTATAACTTAATATGTCCATATTCCGTATTCGTCAAAAAACCATTCTTTACGTTGACTACGCGACGCGCTCGATGTGAATTTAACTTTTTAGCGTAAACGTAAAGGGAGGCGGGCTGGGCGGCTGGCGGGGGCTAATTTGCAATTAGCGTAGTTTGACTGACCAGCAAATCTTTGACGTTGCTGGTCCAGAATCCAGGCAGGGCCCAAATTCGCCCTGTATTATATAAGGAGGGTGAAGCGATATTTAAACTTCAATCCTTGAACAAATATGGACATTACACCAAAAGTCCATAATTTTCTTCGTCTTGAATAGCCGATCTTTTCGGGTATGTAAAAATATTGCATTCAATTTAAAGATTTTTCAAAATTACGGTTGTCTATCCAGTAATAAATTTAGCTTTCAATTTAGCCCAAAGTAGCCATAGCATGAGTGGCAATAAGTTAGATTTATAAGAAAAAAAAAAATACGATAGTTAAAAATTTGACCATATTCTGAAAAAGGCTATATACAGGCTATGCTACTTCGTAATCTTAATACAGTATATTATACGGACTATAATTTAATTAAATAAGTACCTGTCAGGCTACGGATTTATAATACAGTATGCGTAATATATCCCGTCATAAGAAAATATGATGAGAGGATACTTTGGTGTTATTGTATAACAAATTACTACAAAGTCCAATGGGAACAAAATGATAGCTATAGTATATTCAGTAAGTTGTATAATATATTCATCCATGATTTACAGGGTATATAACAGTATATATACCGATAATAATGCTATAGCCGTATATACGCCGTGTAACTTATGCACGGAAAACTACACAATATTTTATAAATAGCTGCATGCGCTGTTAAACAGGCTGTTACATTATTCTAATAATGAACAATAAGGGAAATTTCGTGGAATACCGGTACCGTATATGTTTTTCAAAACATAAGATTTTAACCTTGGATCTAAATACATAGCATTTTTATTTATTTATCAAATAATAGTATAACCAGTTATACCCTTCATAATATACGGGTAACTGAATATTATATTAAATCGTTATGCATTTCGATACAAGATAGTGATTAGCGAAAGGATTCTATTTAGCCATTTATATACGAAAGACCACGGCGCATATCGTGAGCTGTGCTGAACCACCACAGAAGTGTGATGAGTGCCACACTCCGTTTCAGTGGCTCCATCTCGCGATAGAGAGAGCGAAACTCGGTGCATTTTAGAAATTGTACATTATCCTTATTTTGATATAACAGCAGGCCCGAGTTCTTGATTAAATTAACTCTTATCAGTTTATTCTTGGTTTATTGAATATATTATCTTAGGCAAAGTTATCACATAAAAATAAAGTAAGGTAATGTTATATCAGTATAAACTTGCCACCTAATAGAAAACTGATATGGATAAGTTAATTCAGCGATGTATACAGCTGCAGAAATAACTTATTCAGCAAAGCCGGTAAAGCTTGTTTACATCGAGTCATCGACCATACATGGAAATAGATTTCCATGCATCGACTGAGTAACTAGAACACCCACAATAAGGGCACTGGGCAGGCGCCCGGAGGGTAGTTTACTAGTTTTGGGGATTAAACCCCCTCCGAAATGTGGAAAAATGGGTATTATCCCACGAAAAAAAAAAACGATTTTTTAAGATCCTTTTCCATAGCTGACATCCCAAAATTTTTTTCTGGCTCCGGTCTGATGCTCACAATATACTCGTAATGATACGATATACTCGTACCTATATTATAGACTTGAGAGTTGAGATGTGCTCATGGGCTTAAGTAACCAAAAGGTTCTGGTTCAAATCCGAGAGGGGTATTATTTTGCGAAAATTTCTTGATTGAAGCCTATTGCTCATATTTTTCGGAACCGAATTCCGATTGATTATTTCTTATATTATGTACACCCCTGGTAACATACGAAATAAATTATACGGAGTAATAAGCTATGTAGGCCTACAAAATTATTATATTGGTAACTACGTAAATAGGTAAGTTATATTCTAAAAATGCTCCCAGGGCGGTATAGCTAGAAAATGCTCATTCCTCAATCCTCATCCTCTGGGATCGATCTATAGCCTAATTAGTCTTTTTTTCATGTTCGAACTTCATTTTGTATCTTCAAAAGCATGAAAATGCTAACATTGCAAGATATAGGCTATTTTAAGAAAACAATATTTTTGTTTGTTTACAGATCTTCATCAACAACGAATGGCGGAATTCCAAGAGTGGCAAGACCTTTCCAACCATTAACCCCGCCACGGGAGAGACGATTGCTAACATACAAGAGGGTGATAAGGCAAGTATGAATGGCATTTTATGTCCTTGTCGCAGTCCTTGCCCAGGTCCTTGCCCGTCAAAAACGCGATAAAATCGTTTTTTGCAATAACTCGCATTAACTGAACAGAAACTGTAATAGAGAGTATTATAAAATAATAAGCAGTTCTTCAAAGTTATTTATAAAAATATTCCTCTCGGGATAAAAATGCAAGATTCGAATAAGATCGCGAAGTAAGTTATAGCCAAATAAATAAAATTGATGTTGTTTTAATTCGAATTCAGTGACTATATACTGACTATTCGTTTTATTTACTGTATTTTTCGAATATTTTCAAGTGAGAACCAGTCACGTACGTCCCAACACGCTATTTTTTCAATCGTAGTGTTGCTAATGCTGGGGCGGACAGTGGTTTGGTGGTTACCAAGCTCTCTAAGTTAAACTCGAAGAGTAGCCTAGCCTATCTAATCGCGACTGCTGGCAACTTAATAATAATATTTCTGCATGGAGGAGGGAAATTCTTACAAGCAGCTACTCTTTCCGATGAGCACTCGTCCGAATATATTTGAACCGCAACTGACCATAACCACGAGTAAGTTAATAATAATTGAGTAATTAATTGTAATATTTTAGGCCGACGTTGACGATGCAGTTGCAGCAGCAAAGGCAGCTTTCAAGCGCGGCTCTGTTTGGAGAACCATGGATGCATCTCAGAGGGGTCAACTCCTCTTAAAATTGGCCAGTCTTATCGAAAGGGATGCTGAATATTTGCAGGTGGGTACACGAGTCTAGACTGCTGTGTTTACATTTCGTATTCGTATTTCACGTGTTACCGGTATTACCTGTTACACGATCCTTTAGCCTTGAATAGGTGACCTTCAAGTTAGTATTAAAAAAGCTGTATATCCGACATGTCCATTCAATTAGTTTCTACTCATTAATTTCCTAATATTTTTAGTTCCCATTCGCTGGAAGAGAATAAAGTAAAAATAAGATCCAGAATAAAATTGCTTAATTTACAAGTTTATTTGGGTGTTGCCTCAGGGTGTTGCATATAGGAATTGAATTTCAGGAAGCGTCAGTCAACTGTCTGTTCATCATACCCGGGCCGTAGTACCATCATACTCAAACCGTCCTAGATATAACTATGCTTCATACTGTAGTAGAACTGTAGAAGTATGGTAATTTACGTCGAAGGTCGAATGGTATATTGTACGAGTACACAATGGCTCTTAATTTATTTTTGCATATTACGTGTATGTACTTTTGTTTTAAATTCATTAACTTATACAGTACATTATTTTCTTAGCAAATTACTTTTATCTAACGAGTACAATACCCAAGGAAATCGTATGACATGTGTCAAGCTAATTCGAGTAGATTTGTCTCAGGCCAACTATGCGAGCCAACTATCCGAATCTGGTAATCGAACCCGGGTCCTAGCAGAATAGCCAGCCTGTTGAGTTTAATTTTTCATCTTACGTTAGTCTCGGTTGAAGAAATAGGCTTGCGTATAGTCACAGCTAAAGGCCCATTCACACGAGCACACCATCTAGAACAGTGTGAATGGGTTTTAAAAAATACTAACGGAAGTTTCCTTGACGCAAAAATAATCATTAATTACTACTGTTTAAAATTTTAGGGCCTGGACACTTTGGACAATGGAAAACCCTATTTGACCGCCGCCTTCGATGTAATGATGAGCGCTCAGACGATCAGGTATTACGCTGGTTGGGCGGACAAGATTCACGGAAAGACCATCCCTGCCGATGGTAACGTTTTTACTTACACGAGAATTGAACCTGTTGGAGTAGTAGGACAAATCATCCCCGTAAGTTTTACTTAAGGAAATTAATCCTCCTTCCATAGGTCCATTACAATAGATTAATTTTTTTGTTTTTGTTTACAGTGGAATTACCCACTTCTCATGGCTGCCTGGAAAGTTGGAGTTGTCCTTGCCACTGGTAACACAACTGTTTTGAAGCCGGCAGAACAGACCCCACTTTCGGCACTGTATTTGGCCACTCTGGTTAGTGAAGCGGGATTCCCACCCGGTGTGGTAAACGTTGTTCCTGGTTATGGACACACCGCTGGTGCTGCTCTGTCTAACCATCTCGATGTGAACAAGATAGCTTTTACTGGATCCACTGAGGTTGGTAGGCCACACACGTCGGAAATATGAGATTAAGAATTAAGTACCTGTAGTATAATGAATCCATTAATTTTATTTTATAGGTTGGTCGTTTGATAATGAAAGCAGCAGCTGAAAGTAATCTGAAACGAGTTACTCTGGAATTGGGTGGCAAGAGTCCTCTTGTCATTTTCCCTGATTGCGATTGTAAGTATTTAAAACTGATAGCTCGATCCCATTCTAAGGGTCGGGTGCTTGGGAGGAGGTAATTAAACCCTATTACTGGAGGAGGGGGGCTTAACCTGAGGTTAGCCGAACGAAATAAATTGATATCTTTGTAACCGCTGAACGAAAATGGACGTACGATACACCAAAATTTCCGTCTTGAAAAGATATATATTCGAAAATGTAAAAAAATATTCTGTCTCGTTAAATCGCAAGATTTTTCAAAATATACTGAAATTTCGCTCTTATATTTCGAATATCTTTTGATTTAATGCGACGACGACTATTTTTTTTTACATTTTCGAATATATGTTTTCAAAACGGAAATTTTGGTGTATCGTACGTCCATTTTCGTTCAGGGGTTACGAAGGTATCAATTTATTTCGTTCGGCTAACCTCAGGTTAAGCCTCCAGTCCAGTTAGGGTTAACCTCCTCCCAAGCACCCGACCATTAATGTTTTATAACGTAAGTAAATATGAATAATTCAATAATTATTAACTTATTTATTGTAATTTTTAATGGCCCAATCACTTTAAAACTCTCGTCCGAAAGAGTAAATAAGTCTAAAAGTAAGAAGAAAAAAAAACTAACCTCACTGGCCATCCTTCACCTTTCTGGTCAATGAGACGCATGTAAAAGTAAGGTGGAAAGACAAAGGTCAGAAGGGTGATGGTAGATCCTCCGACCAGGTCCAACATCTTTCCGAATTTAGGAACGCTCTCAGCAGCGAATATGAGTGCCAGTTGAAGAATGGATCTCACCACGCAACGCTTCCATCCGAATTCTATGGTAAATTTTTAATAAAAAAATAAAAATAAAAACCCGATTCCACTACTACTAGTAAGTTACTAGTAGTAGTGTGGTACTAACGTACAGAAAATGACCCAAAATTTCGCTATAATCCCTGCTTCGGCATCGGCCGTTAAACTGGGATCTTTAATTTTTATTATTCGACCTTCTTTAGAAATGGGCAGCATCAGCGCGGTTTGGGGCCGGGTCGAGAAGTCGACTGCGGGAGATCGACTCGTCGGTCAGCTATTTTATTCATATTTCCACCGGGAGATCGACTTGAAATGAGATCGACCGACCACGAGAGCGACAAAAAAAAAACGAGTAGCACCGTGTGTTTTTTTTTGATCTCTTAGCGGTCGATCTTCCGGTTGAAGGGTGCATAAGTCGCTCTGGCGACGGACCTGTCGATCTCCGGGCTGTCGACTTCCCGGGCCCCGGCCCCACACTGCATCAGCATCACAAGTTGTAGTATGTGGGGATATATTTTAGCTGGAGTTTTAGAGTGTTTTCGAATGTATCAAATTAACTATAGCCTACGTACTGTTTGGAACTCCTAAAGCTCCTTCCAATTCCTGTGCCACGGGATTAACGGCAATGACGAAAGCAGGAAACAAGTGAGCAGCTATCAGGATCTCGACGGAGATGACGAGGGGACTGTTGGGCGTCAGATCTTCAATGACGTTGCCATGGACTGCACTTCCGAACATGTAGAATCCGACTATGGCAACTGGCAGGTAAACTATCATTAGGCCTAACAAGAGACGAAAGAATCCATTATTATAAAAGTCGGCCTATTTCATCCATTGAGGCTAAAAATAGTGACAGCGTGTGCATTCAATTTGCCTGTTCCGTATGCAGAGAGCAAGGGGATATAGTAAACCCAGAAAATAAAATTCGAATTTTTACCTATGAAACCTAGAAATATGGCCATGGGAAACTGGTGCCTCTTGGTCATGTCGATCTGTAACGTGGGAAAGGTGGAGGCACCTCCGAAAGAGAAAAGAACCGTCCCGAAGGCGAGGAAGAACGAGTTTGCGTTGGGGTTATCGTAGCGGATCTCTGATTTGTCCGTCCTTTCCGGATTGTTAAAATCCATTGTTGCCTGGATTATGATGAGGATGCAGGCGATGGCTGTAGTCAGGGTTGCCAGGATTCCCATGAACCTAATAATAAGTAAAGAATATCGTTAATTGGTCGGATGACAACGAAACCAAGGGGAGGGGCATCCGTGATCATGGGTTTCTACAGGAAATAAGACAAGGACCACATTTATGGGGGGAAAAGGCGAAAAATGTCAAGGGTCCCGGGACTCGTAATTGGTCAAGTAAACACCGGAGTTTTCCCATTTGAAATACACAGCAGTAAAAACTCCGGTGTTTGGAGTCTCGGCCAGGGGCGAGTTATTCTTCACAAAAACTCCGGATCTTTTCCATAGGAAATACATGGGGAGCTCCGGTGTTTTTGGTGGCGCACCAGCTGGGGCGAGTTATTGGACACCAAATCTGCGGAGCTTTCTCATAGACAATACATTGGACAATAGACAATATATAGACAGTACATAGACAATACATAGACAGTACATTGGAAAATTCCATATATTTGGTGTCCAATAACGCGCACCAAGGGCTCGTTATAATGGACACGAAAACTAATGGGAAGCACCGCTTTTTTGGTGTCAAAGAACTCTGGATCCACGAACCATTCAGATTAAGCTAGGGAAGTGGGTACAACAAAGGGAGTACAGTAGTAAGCATTTTTGTGGTTGGGAACTTGGGGAGGTCTGTTTATAAAAATAAAACAATACATTAAACAATAATTATGTCTTCTTACCAAAAATCTTTGGGCGTTCCTAGCCACATGAAAGGGCACAATATGACGGCCACTATAAGAATCCAATAGCAGAAGCTAAAGTGGACGTAATCTTTGAGTAGGGAACTTAAGAGTGTCGACATGAGAAGGAGATAGACTACTCCTACTCCGAATAGAGATAGATCCACGCATACAGACACTACATACCTAAAATTAAAATTGGTATTAAACAAAATAATTACTGTACCTATTAATGTGCTAGGGACATTTAAACTACTTTAAATCATTGCAGGCATCCCACTGACTTTTCATTATAAAAATATAGGAATTTTTCGATAAAAATATAGGAATTATATAGGACGTTTACAATAAAAATATAGGAATTATTTTAACAGGTAAACAGGTGAGGTATTTCCCAAGGGAGGATGTCAATTCTAACATATTTGATGCATTTTTGACCAATTTTGGCAAAAAAATTTTTTTTTTACTTTTACTAATAACTTAAGAAGTGGTATTTGTTAGCAGACAAGAAAGCCTCGTATGGTGCGAATACACGATGCAGAATTTTCTGTTTCTGCATGGACCAGTAATCGCGAAATTGGTGTGTGAAAAGCACGTGATATGTAACTTAGTATCAATTCCGCCATTGCAGATCCATTATTCTATAACATACGCACCATTAGGCCGGGTTTAAGCGAGAGCTTCAACCCTCTGCGCTTTGATTTTCGGCAGCCGTTTATTTATTTTTGCCTACCTCCAGGACTCGATCCCTGGAAGTGGTCAGTAGGCCGAAAATCAAATCTCAGCGTAAACCCGGGCACTACTGCCTGCAGATTCTTGGCACAACTGCCAGCAGGTTGAGTATTTTTCAAATGGGAAGACATGTACGAAAACGTTCGATTTTGGCAATTTTGCTCACCAGCCTCGTTCCAGTAGAAATTTCCAAGATTCGTTCGAAAATGTTTATCAAATTTAGTGCCCTTTGCATGTTCAGAATACGTAAATGTTAATCATTTTAACAATTCATCGCTAATTAAAAGATGATGTCATCTTTTTAACAAGCAAAGTGAACCGCTCTTAATCTTATTCGTAACTAAGTTATTAGCAATAAGCTTAGTACATTTACAACAATAGTATAAGCAAGCTGGATGGATCCACTGTCAGTTTAATGGGTTTCTACGGACGTCCACATAGGTGCGCATAAGAACATATATCATCTACCCGCGTTCGTTGGAACTCCATTAATCCAACAGTAGATCGGTATCTCGACAGTGTTCAAAAAATGAGTTACATTATAATTTATATTACGTAAGTTAAAACGATAAAATCAAAAGTGGATAAAATGGTGTAAGTTATAAGGTAAAGCATATAGAATTGGAATATTACTTGATTTATGCCATTTTTATCGTGGTAAATCAAAGAACTCGAAACGATGTCCGACATGTAGATGTACTATATTGATATTAAATAAGACACAAACAAGATCGCACAGTGGTGAGGCAAATTTCGCATTCAATGTAAATGGTGTTTTTAAAAGCCTCTTTAGCGTAACTTACTACAACCAGAAGCTACAACCGATAGAACGAATATATCGACGATTAATTCTCGTTAACCTCAGAGTAAAGAAGCTGACGAGTAAGTTAACTATGCATTTTAGTGGTATGGTCCGAATGGTGGAAAGTTATGGAAGGACTTTTTTTTTACTTATATACCTATTCCGTAAATTCCGACTTCTTCCTGTCCGCACATCTGTGAGGCCTTTTTTTTAAGTAGACCGGTCCCTGAAAAACATATCTAAAATTCAGCTTCCTACGACCACAGGGAGTGCCTGCAATCGAATTCATAAGAATTCCGTCATTTTGGCCGCCATCCTCAATTTTTGATCACCCGGTGTTTTCCAAAAAAGTAGACCGGTCCCTGAAAAGCATACCCAAAATTCAACTTCCTACGACGACGGGAAGTGCCCGAAATCGAATTTTAAAACTTCCGCCATCTTGAATTTTCGGTCGACCAATTTCTTCTGAAAAAGTAGACCGGTCCCTGAATGAAATAATCCAAATTCCAGCTTCCTACGACAACGGGAAGTGTCCGAAATCGAATTCATAAAATTCCGACATTTTGGCCGCCATCTTGAATTTTCGGTCAAACCATTTTTTCCGAAAAAGTAGACAGGTCCCTGAATAAAATAATCCAAATTCCAGCTATACGGGAAGTGCTGGAAATCGAATTCATAAAAAATTTCGACATTTTGGCCTCCATCTTGAATTTTCGGTCAAACGATTTTTCCCGAAAAAGTAGACCTGTCCCCGCATAACATCCAAAATTCACCGGCCCCTGAGTAACATAACCTTTCAGCTTCCTACGACTACGGGAAGTGCCCGAAATCGATTATGAACCCAAATTGGCTGCTGCTGCATCTGGTCCGCCTACTCATTCGTATGCATTGGCTGCATACGAAATAAAAACGGGGAGTAATTAGTTAATCTGAGCGTCAACTGGGGCCATAGGCTATATAAAATTATTGTACGATATCGGCAAGTCGGCGGGCTGTCAACTAAAGTCTAATCGACCTCTATAGTGTCCATTGCGCTCTAATGTCTTGCGCTCTACACTGCGGTCGGATGCTTTGTCTCCAGCAACTGTTACTCGATCGTCCCCAACAATTCGTATCCGAACATCTCGTACCCGAACAATAATTTGTCCCCCGAGCAATTAATACGTCCCAAAATTTCATACCCAGAAACTCATCCCCATCAACAACTATTGTACCTGAACAACTCGTACGAAATGTTGGAGACGAATTGTTCGGGGGATACTGTATTGCGCTCCGGGAACCAATTGTGCGGGTACGAGTTGTTGTGAACGAATTGATCGGGGACGAGATGTTGGAGACAAATCATCTGCAAACCGTGTCTGGGAGATTTGCGGATACTTTGTCTCCAACATCTCGTCCCCCGGACAATCCGTCACCAACATTTCGTAATAAGTTGTTCGGTTACAATTATTGGTTGAGGGAGTTTCTGGGTACGACATTTGGGAACGAATTGTCCGGCGACGTATTCGGAGAACCAATTGTTCGGGTATAATAGGCGCCCCTATTGTTGTTCGGATACGAATTGTTGGGCACCAATCGTCCGCAAATCATAAAAAATTACCAAGAAAGACTGTAAAGTGTAAGTTACTTTTTATTGTTTATGATTTATCGATCAGCATTGGATTTAATAGTTACCATGACCTAATTTACAGATTACAATATAGCTAGGCAAGGGGGGATTGTAATAAAAATTGACGACTCCACGTCGAGGTGGGGGGGGTGGTTTTTTTAGGAAATTTCGACATTTATGAATTATGACACAGATTTATGACATAAAATGGCATAAAAATG
>JAQGBM010001288.1:0-10977 GCA_034698405.1 Symphylella vulgaris | reverse complement strand
ATTTCTTATTTATTTTTTTTTTTACAAAAAATTTTTTTTTTTTTTTTTTTTTTTTTTTACAAATAGTGTTTTCCAAAATATTTATAAAATTATTTTATAAATTTGTGAATATTAATTCATGACTTTCTTTTTCTTTCGAATAAAATTTAAAATACAGATTTATGAAAATTTAAATTTTGATATTAATAACTTTTCTAATTTTTTTTTGGTATAGCATGAATTCGACATCGAAATTTAAATATAGCTAATGTTAAAAGTTTTTATCCTAGATGTAAGTAAAAAATTTTCTAAATTTTTTAGTCAAGTAAATTCTTCCTTTTAAGCTTTAATTATGATACCGTTTTATTATGTTATGACTACTTATATAATATGAGTAAAGTTTAAACATTATTTAAAACATTAATTAATATGAATTCAATAATTATAAAATATAAAAAATTGGTATGCCATTAGATGTAACCTTGAATTATAACTAGGCAGAATAAAAGTTATTTTAATCAAATTTTAGTTAGTTTCTTATTCGTCGCATTGTAAACTCTACATCGGTTTTTATTATATAAAGTAAGAAATGAAAAATTTGTTGAATATTAATAGGCAAACCTTTAATAATGTAATAAAATGACGTAGAGTATCTAAAATATTTTTAACAAAAGATTATATTATGTTAAAAATCATTCTATCCATCTAAAAACACTTTTATAGGAAATCCGAGTATTTTAGAATTAATTATAGTAAAAAAAAATTTATTAAGACATTGGTCGTATTGTAATTATTGGCATAACCGTATTAGGTCCATTTAAATGCAAAAGAAAAATGCTTGTCACCGTAAAAGGGCAATTATAACCTAAAAAGTTAAATAAACCATATCTAATATACTAACGTGAACTCCACGTTATGTTATAATAGCCACATAAAATAAAAAAAATTTGATTATTTGGATTTTCACAGTATGTCTTTTTATAATCTCATTTCATAAATTTCGATTTAATTTGCGTTGTACAAGTAAGAGAAACAATTTTTTTTTTTGATTAAGAAATAAAAAGCCCTTTTGCTAATTTAAATCAAATATATGAAACAATATAAAATATAAATTCATAAAGCATGTAAGATTTAAATTCATAAAGCTTGGTTTACAACGCTTTATTCCTTGTAACTTTTATTTTAAAAAGTTTTCAAGAATTCTCTTAATTTCTTGGTTTACTGGATTATCATTTTTAGAGCTTCTCGTACGATAAACAGCTCTCGAGGTGGTATTTTACTGAGATAAAAATAAATGAATGGTGAGGGAAAAAAAATCCTAAGATTAAAACACAACTAACTCTATAATCACAGGATTCAACATTTTTTTTCCTTTTTTAACATTCTTCCTTTCCCTTTTGAACTTTGAGTCCTTCAATTCATTCCATGGTATCCATTCCAGAACGAGTACTATGTTAATGGGGATTAAATGTACTTTGGTAACAATAAAACATAAAAAGTTTTCACTTTAACTTCACCGTTGTCCCTGTTTATTTATCGGTTCGTTCCTGAGATTCTGCTTTTCCATTTAGTCCAATCCTCTGTAAAGTTCGTTCCATCCGATATAGTAGGTTATCAACATGGCAAGGCTCCATTTTATCCAGGTATACTCGTTCTGTCTCGGCGTCATTTGAAGGGTACTCTCTTCCTTGACATTGTCCGTCATCATCTCTTCTTTGGTCATGGATTTCTGTTCATTTTCTGAACTCTTGATGGCTTTTTCTTCCTGGGAACTCTTTTCATATAAGTTGGCCTTTGCTGGGATTTCGTCCTTTTTTACAGCTTGGCTTTCCTTTATCTTTGTCGGAATTTTTAGGTCCGTCCAATCGATATAGGGATTTATCTTCTTCTTGTTCTCGTAAGCTGATAAGGGTTTGCCATCCCATTCTTTTTCGGGGTAGTTTTCATTCTCAGGCTGGAATTCAGCCATTTCTTCATCTTTTTGCATCCGTTTAACTTTCTCATTTTCTTGTGGAATTTCTTGTCGTGTTTTAATATTCATAGCTTCCACTTCCGCTATCCAGTCATTTTCGAGTTCTTGGGCTTTTATTAGATCTGGATCATCGTATTCTTCCTGTCCCGGTTGCATCAAGATATCCAGTATTTTGTTGGTTTCTTCAATCGTGATAAAGTTTTCTTTGAAATGGACTTTACGTGCATCGTATTGGTTGTTGATTTGCGATGATACCCAAATCTCTCTGTCATCATCCATCTCACTGAATATCGGTGAAGCTCGTTTTCTTTCTTGTAATTTTTGAGGTACAGGAATTGGATCGTATTTCTTCCCCGTCTTTACTGGTTCTTCATATTCCTTCTTAGCAGTGTAAGAATTTGACTTTTCTTTAGCCTTTATTTCAATTTCATATTCCCAATCCTCTTCATCGTTATCCCAGAATTTATACAGGAATTCTTCTTCATCGTTTGGACTATTTTCAGGAACTGGAGCCTTAGACGTAAGGATATCCCATATTTCTTCATCTTCATTGTTTTCACACTCGTCATAATACGTAACGGTAGAATGTATCTCCGGTTTTCTTGGATAGTGTGTAATCAATGATGGATGTCTTACCACAGCCTTTGGCTTTTCTGAATCAAATCTTGGTAGCGAAAGATTATAGTCGTTCTTCTCTTTGAAGTCGGGGCATATATATCCTGTTTTCAATGGAAAGATATTTCCTTCCCAAGGGTATCCGTTATCCAAAATCGATTCAGGGTCCATGGTATCTGGGATTATCCTTTCTTTGTAACACATGTTCTGTCTTATTGGCAATGGTTGGTATCTTTTATTCCACGTCTGTAGTTCGGATTGAGAATCCGCTCTGGGTATGAATGACGAG
Source organism: Symphylella vulgaris (assembly GCA_034698405.1). Taxonomy (NCBI): domain Eukaryota; kingdom Metazoa; phylum Arthropoda; class Symphyla; family Scolopendrellidae; genus Symphylella; species Symphylella vulgaris. The sequence continues at coordinate 8,122 of JAQGBM010001288.1, read as the reverse complement.
GCATTGGCTCGATTCACCCATATTCCTTTTTCATAGATCTCGCAGTTCGTCTTTCTTCTCCAGTCCCATCCGAGGGTAATATCTACTGTCTTGATCTCATCTTTGTTCATCCAGAAGAGGTCAACGTAGGCATACACTTGGTCTGTCTGGATCAATGGCCTAAAATAATCAAAATTATCTTTTTTCTTCATCGTGAGCCTCTTATTGACATCCTTTTCGGTTTCCTTACTTTCTTGTATCAGTCCTCTAGCTATTGTGTCAATAACATAACTGTATCTTTCGTCTGCGATACTGGCCCTATATGGATGTCCTAGGATTTTTATCCAGATTTCGTTCTTCTCCATTGTGTATCTAAAATTTTGAAAGTGAAATATTCATTTTTCCCCCATGAGCTACAATATATATATATTTTTTTTTTCTTTTTATATTGCACCACTCATCTTACTTTCTATTTTACCTATTGTTTATAGTACCATACTCCCATTTTTTTCCTCTGTTTATAATTCGTAAAAGTAGTATGCATCTATTTTCGTCTCTCGATTTCTAATCGAACCATGATGGTTGTCGAAGTGAACTCTTATTTCGTAAACTATAGTGAGTTTGGGTTCTTCCCGTATCAGTTCGCGCGGAAGTACATGATGGACATTCCCATTTCGCAGTTTTATGGGATCTATAATATCGCTTATCAGTTTCGGACATATGAACGCATTGTGAATGGTGTCGCACTGAACAGGTTGTGCATTCGATTACGAAGTCTTCGCCTTGCGGTTCCCGACAAATACATATTGGTGTATTTTCGTCGACTTCTTCACTTCCTATCAATGTGAGATCTTCCAAAATTTCGTCCATTTCGTCAGTCGCTGACTCATATTCTGTATCAAATCCTGCAGCCTCGTCTAATCGAAATTTTTCGTTTTCGTTATTTACGTTTTCGTCTCGATTTTCATCTATGATTTCGATCAGATTTTCGTTCGGTTCTTCGTCAGAGTCTACATCGTTTTGCCTTCTTATCCATACGGAGACATCGGTTTCTGATTCAGTTTCGCTCTTTTCCTTCCTGTTAAATCGGTCGTGCACTACCGGCCTAACATTCGGGATTTCTTCTATTGGAGGTGCTCCGTGATGTTTCTTTACATGTGATATATTGACTCTCTTGACTTGACCGTAATACTGTATAATTATATTATGAGGCGGCTTGATTTCTAATACTTCGAATGGCCCTTTAAACGGTTTCATTAACTTTTTTCCCAATCCTTTCTTTATCGTAGGCCTCTTTAGGTAAACCCAATCACCTTTTTTATATTGGAATCCTGTTCCTATGCCCTGCTTTTCTGCTTGTTTTTCGTGACTGGCTTGAATCCTCTGTTTTGCTCGGATAAGATCTAACTTGTGCTCTTTCACTTTCTGTTCTCGTTCGAAGATCTCGTCTCCCGTCATTTGTGTTACCACATCTGGTATTAACGTATCGATCGATAGTCGAGGTCTTCTTCCAAAAATCAAATAGTATGGTGAGTATCCGGTTACAGCTTGTTTTGTCGAGTTATACGCCATCGTAGCAGGTTGAACGTAATCATCCCAATCTGACTGATATTTATCTGTGTAGATTTTCAGTCGGGCTCCTAGCGTTCCGTTCAGCCGTTCAGTTAATCCGTTACACCTCGGGTTGTATGGACAGGTCGATAATTTACGGATTTGCAGCTGTCTACAGAGTAATTCAGTGGCTTTTGCTATGTAGCAGGGGCCGTTGTCTACGATCATCGCACGAGGAATTCCGTGTCTCGAAACAACTTGCTCAATTAGGAACCTTCCGATAGTTTCGGCTGTTTGATCTTTCGTAGCTCTAACCTCAGCATAACGAGTAGCATAATCTACGCATACAATAATATATTTGTTACCGTGTTTTGACTCGTTAAAGGATCCCAAGACATCACATCCGATTACTGACCAAGGTTCTTCGAAATCAATAGTTCCTAACGGTGGTCTGTCTGGCTTGAGATTAGGCTTTGCTTGTTGACATAAAATACATGAGGCTACGTATTCTTCTACGTCTTTCTTCATATTAGGCCAGAAACATCTTAACTGTAACGCGTCTAAAGTTCTTGTCATTCCCATGTGTCCGGCTAACGTAACTTTATGTGCTAATTCCAAAAATTTTGGTCGGTAATTCGTGGGTACGATTATTCGGTTCGGTTCTCCGCTTTTCGTAGCTCTCTTATACAGGATTTCGTTTTCAATTACATATTGTCCGTTCGGTTTATTTTTCGCATCTTCGAAGTATTCTTGTAGGCTTTCATCAGCTAATTGATCTTCTCCAGTTATTGGTTTCCAATCGTCGTCATTTTGTTTGTCGTATCTCTCGATGAATCCTAACATTTGCGGAGCTAGTACTTGTGGAAATGCTTCATCTTCCCATTCATCAGTAATAGAAATAACTTCATCTTGCAATTCCATTTCGTTCCAAATTTGGTTATACTTCATTTGAGGTTCCGACTCAATAGGTTTTTCGTCTTTCGGGGGTACTATTTTTCGGCTCAATGTGTCATTTGCTTCGTTCTTACGACCTGGACGGTAAAGTACTGCGAATCTGAAGGGTTGAAGTGAGGCGATCCAACGTGCCATGCGACCTTTGAGATCTTTAGTAGCCATTAGAAATTTTAATGGGGCGTGGTCAGTTACAATCTGAAATTCTTTGCCGAAGACGTATGCTCTAGCTTTTTGGACGCTCCAATATATAGCTAAACATTCCAAGTCACCCGCGGAAAATTTCTTTTCGTTTTCTCTGAGACTTCTTGACCAGTAAGCTATAGGATGAAATTCTCCGTCCGATTTCTTTTGGTATAATATTCCTGAAATTCCTTCTTGGCTTGCGTCAGTCTCTAAGCGTATTTCTCCTTCATCGTCGAAAAATGCTAATACGGGCGCTTCGATTAATTTTTGCCGTAATTCTAAAAATGCGGATTCACAGTTTGGGGTCCAATCGAATGCCTTTTTCGGTGACGTCAGTTGAGATAAGGGCTTGGCTATTTTTGCATATGCTGGAATAAACTTACGATAGAATCCGGTAAGACCTAACCACATACGAACTTCTTTGGTATTCGTTGGAATCGGGAAATTCTTCACTGCATTAATAATTTCATCTAATGGCTTTAATCCATCCTTCGTTACTCTATATCCTAGGAATGAGATTTCTTCATAAGCGTAATGACATTTTTCGGTTCTTAACTTCAAATTGGCAGTCAATAGCAGGCTAAGAATTTTCTGAGTTCTTCGTAAAAGCTCATTCATATCAGGGGCAAATATACAAATATCGTCAACATATACCAAACAAGTAGCCCACTTTTCTGTTGCTAAAAGGAACTCCAAACAGCGCTGTAGTGTAGCTTGAGAATTGCAGAGGCCAAATGGCATCCTCTTATACTGGAACATTCCTCGGGATGTTCTAAAAGCAGTTTTCTCCCTATCACATTCGGCAACATCTATAGTCCAATATGAGCTCTTTATATCCAAACTGGTGAAATATCGATTTCCTCCTAATTTGTCCAATACGTCATCAATTCTTGGTAACGGATAGGTGTCTTTCTTAGTGACGTCATTGAGAAGGCGGTAATCGTTCACGAATCTCCACTCCCCTGTCTTTTTCCTTACCAAAATTACTTGAGCACTCCAGGGACTTATAGCTGGCTCTATGACATCCATTCGTAGCATTTTATCCACGTTCTCATCAATGATTTTATTTTCAATAGGTGCTCTTCTGAATGGCCTTTGTACTATAGGTTGACTTTCATGAGTTATTATTCGATGTTCAACTCCTGGGAAATGTCCTATGTTATCGTTATCTTCCGTAAACAGTTCGCTATATTGATCCAATAATTTTTCCATTTCTAATTTTTCTTTGGCCGAAATTGCAGGATTGATATCGTGTTTAAACTTAGGCTTATATTCCGTAGAGACTTCCGGTTTGCTTGGTAATTCCACAACTTCATTTATAAAGTAGGCTTGTCCTATAGGCATTTTTTCGTATAATTTTTTAGGTTCATGAGATAAGTTCGAAACTGCCCACCAAATTTTTCCGTCTTCTATTGTCGAAATGCTGTTGGGGAATACCAAGGGTGAATTCGGATCTTCCTGCTCGATCCTATCTAAGCCTATTATTTCTTCAGTTTTTGTCCAATCCCCATTGTTTACGTAACATTCGACATATTTGGTACTCAGCGGTGGTATCGTGATCGATTCCGTTATTCTGATCAAATTGTCCTTCGTATTTAACGACTTCTGGAATGTTGTAAGTCCTCTCGTATTTCCACCATCGCTTTTCTTGGATTTCATCTCCGTCGTATTCAGTTGGGTCAACTTCACTTCCGGCGACTGTTTGCCATTCATTTTCATCATCTTCTGGATTCCAGGTTGTTTCGGTACCCCATTCGGTTCTGTTTTGGCTACTGTAATCGGTTTCGATGTTGGTTCGATTGTCTGTCTCACTTTCTGTAATAGTCGAGTTTTCATTTGAACATCTTCGGAGGGACGAGTTTTCGGTACATTTTCTTGGGATCGGATTTTCGGTTTGGGGGATTCCCTCATTATTTTCAATGTATCCTCTTTCTTCATAGTAGAACTCGGTTGAAATTCTGGGGTCGAAATTCTGGGTTGAAACTCCTCTGTATTCGGGTTCAACGGTCTTGTGAGCGGTTGCCTCGGAATTTGGATTTTCGGCTCCTGGGTGTCGGTTTTCGAATTCGGTATATTCTTCGTATTCTGACTTGGTTCGTATCTCGTTTCCTGTACTTGGATCCTCCTTATTTCGTTGGGATTCAGATTTTTGGAGTGCATTTTCAATGTTTCGGCATAAGTCATTTTTTGGAGAGGGTCGGACTTGAAGTCCCGATCGATTTTTTTCTGACTGTAAATTCGGCGCATTTTGGTGGTGGGTGATCTGCATGGGTTCTTGAGATTTCGTAATTTCTGTTGTCGGCCTCATGTTTGGATTTAAGCTGTGTACTAGTTGAAGCAGGCGCAGTTTTTCCGCACGCTGGGAATCCTTCTTTTCGTCTCTTTTTCTGCCTGATTCGTCGAAGTGCACTTTTGCGGATTCTGGCTTCCTCGCTACGAATTGGGCTTGGTTTAGATTTCTTGACTTCGACCGGATCCAATTTGTACTCGTATCTTGGCCGCGTGACATCACCGGCAGCGCGTATCGGAAAAGGCAGTACGATTTTTTCCTCTCCTGGTGGTTGTAAAGTTACCCTTTCTCCGGCTATGTCGATAATGGCTTCCATCTCCGCTAACCAGTTCCTGCCGAGTAAGAATTTGTCTTCCATCGTATTGGATACTATAAACTTGACACTGCTGCTGTATTTTCCAACTTGCACATCGGCTCGGGCGCAGAATTTCGGTGTAAATAGCTTTTCATCCAGGGTTCGGAATGCTGAACCAGTCCAAACTTGTATTGTTAGCATGAATTCTCTGGCAGCTCTATCACTTACGAATGAATGTGAAGCTCCGGTGTCCAAAACGCATAATGTGTATCTTCCGTTTATCAAAATCTCGATTCTCGGTGGATCTGTAGCTATCGTACTACTTAATGTCGAATCGGCATACTGCTGCTGTCTATTTTGCAGTCTCGGTGCAGTACACTCTTTACTAACATGGCCAAACTTCAAGCAGTTATAACATTGCAATTTGCTTCGGTCCCAACTCTGGTTATTATAATACGGCTGCTGTGGTCTTTGGTCCTTAGTTCGACTTCGGTTCCAAACTTGAGTTTCGTAATACGGTTGCTGATATCTCGGGTTATTTCTGTTCCATGGAGCTCTGGCAATCTGGCTCTCGTAATTTTGCATCTGTCCTGGATTTTCGTACCATTGTGGTCGTGCACTGGCTCCTTCAACTTTTTTCTCTTCGGTCAATTTTTGAACTTGCTGAGTCAATATTGTCATCTGTCGGCATAGTGCATTATAGTTTTCATCAGTTTTTCCTGTCGGGTTATTTTCTACTCTTTGAGGATTTTGTGCCATAGCTTGGGTTACATTCGGTACGTCTGGAATGTTAGGAATCTGTTTTTCTGCAGCATAAGCGTCGCTTCTGGGTGTAGCCCAATGAGGTTTTTCTCGACTTTTATTCTTCTCACTTACCTCTAATTCGGCTTTTCTACAGGCTGCGTAAAATGAGTCTTCAGTCGCAAAGGTGCCGATTATTCTCTCTGATAATTCTGGTCTGAGGCCCAATCGTATGAAAGTAATGATCTCTTCAGGTCCAGCTTGTGGGTCAGCTTCATATGCCAAACATTGCATGGTGAAAATATATTGGTCCACTGTTTCTTCTAAAGCCTGTCTTCGGGTGTAAACTCTGATCTCAGGTCTTTCGTCTGGTATCTTGGCTAGATGCTTGAATGCTTGTATCATAGCAGCTCTAACTTCATCCCAATTCTGTGGTCCATTCGGGCGCCTTGAGATGCCTGCCCACCAATCGGCTGCGCAATCTGCCAAATGAATCCCTATAAACTGGAATCTCAGCTCGTCTGTCCATGCATGCTGTCGAGATATTCTAGCGAATCTGGCTAACCATTCAATGGGGTCATCATTTTTACGCCCATGGTACAAGTCCATAATCGGCTTTACGATCTTAGGAGGTCCATTCTGTATTACTAGTCTCTGCCCTGCTGCCATTGGCAATACGGGTGGCTGGTTTTGTACTCCGGCCTGTTGTTGTCCTGGTGGGTTATTCATTTTTAACTTACCGTAATTTGTCGGGTTACAAAATTCACAATTAGTTCACTAAGGTTTAATGTCCAAAGGACTTTATTTCAAATTCTTATAATAGTTTATTCGATAAGAGTTCAATCTCAATTTATTTTCTAAAAAGAAAATAATACCCGTGTCAGTTTTATTTTTTCATAAGCCGCATAATATTAACTTTAACTTAGTAATATTTACCAGCTCTCAAACTTTTTAGTAAGTGCCTACTTATTTTTGCTTATTTCTCAAATTTCTATCCCTCCAAATTTTAGAAGTCGCCGGAATCTTATCAATAACTATTTATATTTTCTTAAATTTTCTTCAAAATTTAGTGAAATTGTGTGATTAATCTTTATTTAGTGTATTAAGTTGGCTTAACCCCTCAAAATTTTCCGTGGTGCTGGCTCAAATTGCACTTAATTTTTGTTATGTTCGATCTTTTTAAATCGATACTTAAATTGAATCGATTTCCTAATTCAAAATGGCTTACAACTCTGATAATTGATATCTTAGTATCGATATATCGATTCCAAAATGGATATTTTTTGCACTTTTATTTGGTTAATTATTAATTAATTAAATATCATCTGCCTAAATCGTTAATCAAACTAGGTTCTAGGGTTATTAATTTGTATGTTTTAATTTGTTTTAAGTTCTATTGAGGAGTTGTAAAGTTTTAATTAATCACTGAAATTTTTGCCACGTCACTATTTTTTTGCATCAGCCAAGCTCTGTTTTTCGGACTTTTGTTTTATTTTTCTAAATTTTGCGAGGGGTATCGTGGTTTTGCAACATCTAAAATCGAATACCTCGGCGCCAAAACCACCAAATTAACTTGTCATATACTTTGATTGGTTATTTTCTTTCCTAATCAATAGAATTTCCTGAGGGGTAGCTACATTGGCAAAGCCAGACTCGCTTTCGGGATTGTCTAGATTCAAGTTTTGGGACCTTGTGTACCTCGGTACTTGGGAATTTTACTTACAGAATGATCCCTGATGTATCCTCTCTTAATAAAACTTCTCCGGGCACTTTAAATGGCAATCAAACTTATTTTATTCATTACTTTCTTATGGAGGAAGGCTTGCTCATCCGTCACCATTTTCTACTTAATTGCGACTTAAAAAACTTCCCTTCTTTCTCCCCCCTCATTGGTTATTCGCTTTACGTCAGGCCACGTAATACTGTTACGTCACGAATTAAAAAAAAACAAAAATAAGGGAGACTCATTACATATCAATACGTTTTATAATCACTATAGTATGCTAATGAGTAATTAATGGATAAAATGGCCATATAGCCTACTGTGAGTGTGAGTGCGATGAACTAGGCCCCTATCTAGCCCAATTTTTGTCAAATCTCGGTGCACTGTTTTGTACCCTGTTATTTAT
>JAQGBM010001287.1:0-10978 GCA_034698405.1 Symphylella vulgaris | reverse complement strand
ATACGAGTTTTACTGTACGCAGTTTAAATAACTTATTATTTAAAGTCGTATTAGCCTACAGTATTTACAGTAGCTGTTAGTTAAATATGTAGCCAATAAATTTAATACTTCTGTTATTAGAAAAGTGCACAAAAATTAATGTAGACCCATTATCCATATCGTTATTAGAATAGTATGCTGTTATCATAGCATTATCTGTTGCTTATTTCTAGAATTCAAAAGTAGAAGTTAATGTGATCAAAATACTACAGTATTTATTATGGTACGATGTATTAGATTCAGTACCGTGCTTAGCTGTTTTCTCTAAATCACAGTTTATAGGCTATAGCACACAGTAGGTTAGAACAAATGGGTAAGGACTAAGGACTGAATTTTCTTGTGCAATAGCTGGTTAAATTTTAATGTAATTGAATTTTAATAGTTGTTTGCTGTTTTAATTAGCGGTTAGCATTTTAAAAATATTAATAATTGGACAGTACCATTTTCAAGGACTGACAATTTGGCTATTTCTATGTAACCTATTTATTTTATTTAAATTATTTTGATTTAAATACTGTACACTAGTCATTAATTATTGTTACTTCTGTTGTTAATTAATGAACAATAAAGGATTTTCTGAAGCATATTTAAGTTCAGTTTACTGGTAATTGATTTGTAAATAACTTATAAAATGCATGTACCACAGTAATACAGGAGGTCTATCAATTTATTATTCTGTATAAATATTTACAAGCATTATTTTACAGATTCATTATTAATTATTGCTAGCAGGAGCTAGCTGTATTTTTTTTACTCTTAATTTACAGAGGTAGTTATACCTCTGTAGGCTATACTATGAGGTGCTGACCAGCTCCAGAAATTTAGCATAGTATAGTGAGTTAAATTAAAATCTAGAAAAATAAATGTGCTTTTTGTCTCAATCTTGATAATTTTCAGCCATCTGTCATTAGCTAACCAGTGTACAATGTACAGAATCTAAAAATCCTGAAAATAAAGAAACTTATCATTAGAACTAGGCCCTACGGTATATTAATTTGGCATTTTGGTCTGTTCTGGAATTTCAAGTCCCACTTACATATTTATTAGAAGTCTATGCACCTTCCTTTTCGTTCCCAGTCACCGTATCTAGTTGGCTCAGGACCTTTGGGACCTCCAACTTCACCAGTCTCAGGATTTGTGTTATTTGGGAAGGGTTGAAGAGGTTCCTTTTCAGCATACGGATGCACATCTGACTTTGGTTCATCCAGTCTACCGATTGGTGTTTTAACTTTCTTCAACCGTTTCTCTTCATCTGGCGGTAAAGTCGTTTTAGAATATAATCTTGTGACTGAATTCAAAGTTCCTTTATGCAATAAAGAAGCTGCTGATCTCCCAAATTGTTCCATTTTTAGTTGTTGTTTTTTTTTTACAATTACTTTCCTTGCCAGCTGATCAATATCAATGGCTGATGGAGGTCGCCATGACAGTGCAAAGACTCAAATGGGAGCGTCACAATTATTTTGTTTTGGAAAACTGACGGCGCACATTTTCGATTCCTTCCATTTTCTCCAGTTCATCATGGCGGCCAGGAGCAGCGTGGACGATTTGGTTCACAGTATAACTTTATATAATCCTCGGCATATACTATTTCACGGTTATATAGGACCATTTATAATTTCATACGTGACATGGGTTTATTTTTGGACATTTAAACCTACAGCGGAGGAGAATTTTGAACCATGTTATATCATTCTTGCCGGCATCGGTTTGCTACAGCTGTTGACCTGTTTATTTTGCCACTGGTCTGTAGATGTCAGGTGTTTTTTAACATGCAAAAAGGTAAAAAATAATAATATAGAATAAATTCTAAAGTACTAATTTAAAGCTAGAGTAAAGTGGATAGCCTGCATTACCCTAGTACCGGTAATATAATTATGGTCAATTTACGATTGCCTACTGTTTTTTTGAAGGGTGGTTTGTGAATGTGACTGGTTGCCAAGACACTTTTTAAAGACCAATTATTTACTACAGGCTTATTTTTTAATTAAATTTAAATTCATAGGCTGTAAGGTTACGAGACATTGCATTTCTCTATTAGCTACCTATATTATAGCCTAGTACTGCAGTGCAGGTCCACTTTCTTTAATTAGGCTAGATTTAATAGATGCATCCATGCATTATGCAACTTGGCAGAAGGCACATCAATTATGCTACTGATTTGAAGTTTTTAATTAATCTTTTATTTTTATTTATTTCAGATTAATAATCCATATACAGCCTCAGTTGTTAAGGTCGTTCCTACTCGTAATAATGGATCAACTGAACTAGTTAGATTATTTTTTGAGAGGGTAAGTCACGTAAGTGCAAATTTTGCCTTATCCTTTATGGCTTGTCCGAATACAAAATGAAAAGGCACACTAAATCGAGCTGTATTAATTTTTGTTTTGTTCATGATAAACTTATATGGTATTTTTAGTGTATAAAGGGGAAATATTTTTTTACCTCACCATCATGCCATCACTCCTCCTGTTTCTGAGGGGGAATAACAATTTTTAAAATATAAATTTGTAGTTTAAAATATTTATTGGTAGCATACCCAATCCCAAGGTTAAAGAAAAAAGCATTATAAGCTTTATTTAGGTAATGAAATATTGTTACCATAATGATGGTTGCTTTAGATTCCATTGATTATAATAAATTATGGAAATGTCTTCTCTAGCCCAATTAATGTGGTCAACATTCATAGATGGACTGCCACCTGTGCTTTGGAGTGAATATTTAATATGGTCGCCTGTCTATCTATCGCCGTTCATCTATAAAAATATCAAAGTCCCGTAAATTATGACTGAGCCCCATCATCTGGAAAACTAACCCCGTACATTATGTACAAAATTTCGTTTGAAGAAAGTTGATGTTAGGTTAGGTCATGTTAGGTTTGGTTATATAAAGAGTACATCACCCCCGGCCCCCCTGTACTCTTGCTGTTACACTACTGAATGGGCATATGCTTTAGAACCTAATCAATGCCCAAATTAAGCAGAATGACTGCTAATAATAAACTTATATTATTAATTTATACAATATTTTCAATTTCAGGGTGAAAACAAGGGTGTAATTAGTTCAATATATTTTGAATTCCAAAAATGCAAATATATTTATGATAGTGAAGAAAAGAAAGAATTCCGATCAGTTAAATTTCCAATTGATCATTCTTTTGATTATTATACACGTTGGAGAGGATATGAAGATGACCAGTCACTTACTAAAGCTAGGGACCAGTATGGAACCAATGAGTAAGTCATGAAATTTAAAGAGGTTGCCTAGCATCTCTAAAAAATTTTTATTTAACATTAATTATTATTTATTAATTTACATGACATTTATAATTTTATTAGTAATTTTCACTTATTATTTTCTTCCAAACATTAGGCTAATATTTTAAACCAGTTATTATTTTTTTAAAATAAGCTTATTTTACACTTTTGTGAAAAGACAGACCTGATGTGTGGATGGAGAAGTATGCTGAGGTGTGCAGTTCAGAGCTGTCAAAAGTGTAAAGAAGTATATTTAAAAAAATATCTTCATTAACTTTATTAAAATTATTAACAAGTATTGGAAGAAAATAAAATGTGGAAATTTCTTAAATTAAAATAAAAAAATATTTTTAACTATTTTTAAAGGTAGCCTACCATCTTTTAAAATAATCTTTTAAAATAATGATAGGTGTCATAGGCCTGATCTAGTTTATCTTTTATTTTTGCAGTGTTGAGATGATGGTTCCAGGCTTTATGCCATTGTTTCAAGAAAGGGCCACTGCACCTTTCTTTGTATTCCAAGTATTTTGTGTTGGGCTTTGGTGTCTGGATGAATATTGGTATTACAGTTTGTTTACCCTATTCATGCTGGTTGCCTTTGAATGCACCCTGGTTCAACAGCAATTGAGAAATTTGCAAGAAGTTCGAAATATGGGGAACAAACCATTTCCAATCATGGTATATAGGTCTAGAAGATGGAGGACCATTACAAGTGACAAATTGGTATCAGGAGACATTGTATCTATTGGTAGGTGCATAAATAACATTTTCAGGGTTCCCAATTATTGTTAGGGAATAATATGGGAATTCAGAATTCAGGGAAAATTAGTGAGTTATATAAATTACCAAGATATTGTTGATTTGATTAACAGGTCGATCTGAAGAAGGAGACATGGTTCCGTGTGATCTCTTGCTACTCAGGGGTCCATGTGTTGTAGACGAATCTATGCTGACTGGTGAATCCATTCCTCAAATGAAGGTATTGGGCTTAGAAACTAATGAACATAATATGTGTGAAATTACCATATGTAGATCCCCTTGCTCTCTGTTTTTCCTCTGTTAGACCACTGCCTAGGCCTACTGTATACTTATAACAATAGGCAGTGGTTAGACACTTAGACTGTACAGTAGCAAAAAAAAAATAGTTTACTTTTAAAACCTTAAAAGATATACCGGTATATTTTTTTATAAGTAATTTCCACTTATTCTTCCAAATTTTTATTTTATAAATTTTTATTAAATTAGCTTCTTTACAATTTTGACACTCCTGCTCCTCAACAATCAACATACTCTTGCATCTTCAGGACTGCTTTTTTTTTTCACAAAAGTATGAGAGAAGCTTTTTTTAAATTAATAATTTTTAAAAATAAATGTTTGGAGGAAAATAAAAAGTGGAAATTACTAATTATGTTTTAATGTCAGTAGTCAGTTAAGTTTTTTAGAAATTCCATCACTTTAAATAAAAATAAAAAATTATTTAATAGGAACCTATAGAAAATTCAGACATGAACAGAATATTAGATATTGAAACTGATGGTAGACTTCATGTGCTGTTCGGAGGAACCAGGGTGGTACAACATACCCCACCATCTAAATCTGGAAATTCGTTAAAAGGTAACATTAACTTACTACCAAAATTGTTCATAGTGGCTCATAAAATGTTTAATATTTTAGCTACAGATAATGGGTGCATTGCCTATGTTTTGAGGGGAGGTTTTAACACATCCCAGGGACGACTTCTGCGCACAATTCTATTCGGAGTCAAAAGAGTTACAGCCAATAACAAGGAGACATTTTGCTTTATCGTGTTTCTACTCATATTTGCCATTGCGGCTGCTCTTTACGTTTGGATTAAAGGTTAATGCAATCTTGTTTAAAAAAAAAAAACGGAAGTTTGTAATCAAATTAAATATTAATTATTACAGGCACAGAAGATCCATCTAGAAATAGATACAAGCTATTTCTAGAGTGTACTCTCATCCTGACTTCAGTGGTTCCTCCAGAATTACCAATTGAATTGGCTTTAGCAGTTAATACCTCTTTACTAGCACTTACAAATCTAAGTGAGTCTTACACTAATTTATTTTTAAAGTGTGTTTAATGCAGCCTACTGTAATCCTAGTTTTAAAAAATCTAGGTCCCATTGATCTCAGAACATTAAAGAACCCTTATAATGAAGGTCGAATGGAAATATCGATATTTTGACAGCACTCCCAGCAGTAATATTATTGTCCTAGCCCCTAATAATACCGTATTTTTGGCAAAAAATGGGGATTAATATAAAATGGGAAAACCAAAAAATTGGAAAATACCGGTAGGCTATACTCCAAAAAATTGGGGGGAAAAGGTTAAAAATATACAAAAAAATTGGAAGGAATACCTGAAAAAAGGGGAAAATACCCTCCTCCCCCCCCCTACAAAAGGTAAAATTAACTAAAAATAAAGAATGGTTAATTTTTATTTATTTTGTCCTTATTTAAGGTGTTTATTGTACGGAGCCTTTTCGCATTCCATTTGCTGGAAAAGTAGAAATTGGTTGCTTCGATAAGACCGGCACTCTTACTAGCGATAAGATGGTAGTGGAAGGAGTGGCTGGACTTAATCCTAACGAAAAGATAACACCCATTTCGTGTGTCCTCACTGAAACGATACACGTTCTCGTTACCTGCCATTCATTGGTACATCTGGACGAAGGAGTAGTAGGAGATCCCTTAGAACTAGCTACTCTGAAAGCAGTAGACTGGACTCTTAGCAAAGGTAGGAATATTTTATTATTGTATCGATATCAAATCGAATTTCGTATCAATGAATTTTAGGATGAGAAAAAAATCTTACATTCTCAGAAGCGTAGCTCTTTTGAATGATTAATTATTTTAATTTTAATAATTATTAATAGGGAACGCAGTAGCACCGAGGAAAGGAAAATCAGTTGGGCTACGGATAGTCCAAAGGTTCCATTTTTCTAGTGCTTTAAAGAGAATGTCTGTCGTCTCTTGCTACCTGCCTCCCAACTGTAGTGAATGTGTTTACATTGGTACCGTTAAAGGAGCTCCAGAAGTCCTTAAAACTATGGTATTTTAACAAAGTAACCCTTAAATTCCGTTTATTTTAATTAATAAATAATAATTACTTACAGTATTCATCAGTACCTGAAAATTACGACGAAATATACCAAGAAATGTCTCTAAAAGGGGCCCGCGTTTTAGCCCTGGGTTACAAGGAATACGGGTCACTTTCACATCAACAGGTTAGGGAATTTAATAACTTTATTTATGAATGCATTGTCATTTATATTTACCCATACTTTTAACTAATTACAGTAATTATTAAATAATGTTTTAGGTCAGAGATTTAACGAGGCAGGACATAGAGAAAAACCTAAAATTCGTAGGGTTTGTTGTGATATCCTGTCCCTTAAAGCCTGATTCCAAAGCTGTTATTAAAGAACTTACACATTCCTCACATCAAGTAAGATGTTAATTAGTTTTATTTTTAATTATGAATACTGATTAATTGGGATTTAATTTCTGGGCCTTATTTCGATGGAAAGCTATCATTTTTAAAACTGATATCTCATCGAAAAGATTTACTCTATCCTATAAAAAATTTTCAAAATTATTTGCTTCATACTTTTATTTTTATGAAGGAATTTTACGATCATACATAATGATCAGTAACAGCCGACCCCGTGTAGGGATAATAATAATGGTGAATGATACAATGTTATATAAATTATTTAATACTGGGGATTAACTTAATTAGGAATTTAATTTCTGGGCCTTATATCTCCCAAAATCCATGGTGATCTGATCTATCATTTTTAAAATTAAAATCTCTTCAGAAATGTTTATTCTATCTTAGGTGCCGCCGACCCCGAATACGTATAAGGCTTACCGTAATAATGATTATACAAATGTTTTCAGGTTATGATGATAACGGGGGACAATCCATTAACTGCTTGCCACGTTGCTAAAGAACTCCGATTTTCTAAACGTCCCCATACCCTCATACTGGCTAGCCAAGAAAATAACGTATGGAAATGGGAAAGTTCGGATGGGACCATTAGCATAGATCCTGTTCCTGATGAAGGTTACAAGCCTTTGGTTTCTACTTACGATTTGTGCATTACTGGAGAGGTAAATTTTATTTCGGATTCCTTAACCCATTAATCAAAATACTAATAATTAATATCGTATTTTATTGTAAAGGGTCTTACTTACTTGGCCAACTATAATCCAAAGTTTCTGAATAGAATACTCCCTCATGTAAGAGTATTTGCAAGAGTAGCACCCCGGCAAAAGGTAAATTATTTTTTACTCTATCCCAAAATGAAATTATTAATTAATCGTTAGTTACTCAATAATTTGTAGGAGTTTGTAGTTACATCGTTGAAACATTTGGGCTACACTGTCTTAATGTGTGGAGATGGTACAAATGATGTAGGTGCTTTAAAGCATGCCGATGTCGGTAAGTTAGAAATACATTAATTATTGTTACTACAGTATTTTTTTACACATGTTTTAAGAAGGCTCATACCTTTAATTCATTTTTACTTACAAAAATGTTTATCTTTCCATAATGTAAATCGGTTCAGTAGTTTACTCTTAAAATGGAATCCCGTTACAACATCTAGACCAAAATTAGAGTCCTGATTTGAAATAATTAAATAAGGTCAGCTGCCCTAGTGGTTAGCGCGCTTGACCCTGGAATAAATTCGGAAAGTCTGCGATTCAAACCTCGGCTGGGGCTGGTACGGTAATGGTAAGAATTTCCGGTTAAGTGAAATTTCTAAAGTTCGGATGAGAGTATTCAACCGAGGTCCTGTATAGCTTCCCTTTCGCTATGTACATTAAAGAACCCTCATTCAGGTGTGAAAAAAATCATGTCACCGCGGCAAAATTATTCAAATCTCACCCCGTCTCATGTCGCTATCAGCAAAATTTAATAAAAACAAGGCCGCACAGGGTTGTAGCAAATTTCGCAATGCAATATGATTGGTGTTTTAAAAAATAAGGCCAATTTGGCCGCAATCTTTAATTTTCGGTCGACCGATTTTTTCCGAAAAAGTAGACCGGTCCCTGCATAACATATCCAAATTTCAGCTTCCTACGACCACGGGAAGTGCCCTAAATCGAATTTAAAAAAAAATTAAACTTCAGCTATTTTGAATTTTCGGTCGACCAATTTTTTTCCGAAAAATAGACCGGTCCCTGCATAACAAATGTTAGCATACCCAAATTTCAGCTTCCTACGACTACGGGAAGTAACAGAATCGATTAAAATCCCAAATTGGCAGCTTGCAGCTGATGATTTTCCGCCTACCCAGGTTAAAATTTCGTATTGCGGTTGTATACGAAATAAAAACACGCTCTTTCGTGAAAAAAAAAAGAGTTTCTTTGTACGGCTGATGATTTTTGTCAAGAAAAATACCCGAAATATTGCAAAAAATAAACTTACGTCCCGAAATTAAAGATTATTTTTGTTTTACTTTATTAATAATAATAATAATAATAATCCTGGCTTATTATTAAGCCAGGATTAAGTACTAATCCGGACTTCAGCAATCGACCCTATGTCCACTCATTATAGTAGATACATAATATAATAAGGATAAGACTTATTATAAGGTTAATTATATCCGAATTTTTCTTATCCTCCTTTCTCGAACGAACTCACAGTATAACATGGACAGTGGACACTGGACATCTGGTGTCCGCTTTAGGATATAATAGGATCTTATTAAGCTTCTTTTTTCTTTTCTTATACATGATTTGACCGACGAAATAAAGAAGAAGTCTGTGCAATTTCGATTCGAAATCATCGTCCCGCATAAATGCTCCGCCGAGCTGAAAGTTCCCAGAAGCAGTAACTCTCTCTCAATATAGATGATTAGGGAAGCTGAAGAGAAGTTACGTTTTATTTTGTTTTATGTTCCATATTATACGGATCGGCTCGTAAAACATATTGTATTGTAGGGATAATATCGACAAAGAATAAAAGCTATTATGTACGTATTTAATGCGGGATTCAATGATTTGCAAAACTACGTAAAACGCTAATACGAGTAGGTCCAATATTTTTTGCTCCTTCTCTAAACCACTTTACGAACATTTTGCGATTTTTTTTTACTTTTCCGAATTTTTTGGGGGACATTTTGAGGGATTTTTGTTCAATTTTCCCTAATTTTGTGATTTCCTGATTTTAAAGAGCAACTATCATGTACCCCGTAGAATTAACCTATTTATATTCATAGATTGTGGTAAAAAACGTAAATTTGGATATGTTACGCAGGGATCGGTCTTCGTTTTCGCAAAAAATCGGTCGACCGAAAATTCAAGATGGCGGAAGTTTAAATTTTTTTAATTCGATATCGGGCTCTTCCCGTAGTCGTAGGAAGCTGAAATTTGGATATGTTACGCAGGGACCGGTGTACTTTTTCGGAAAAAATCGGTCGACCGAAAATTCAAGACGCCATCTTGGAAAATGGCGGATTTAAAAATAATCGATATCTTAGTAACCATTTGATCGATTTTAAATTTTCAAAGTTTTTTTAGAAAAATAATGATATCAGTTAAAAATATAATTCTATGAAAAATTTTTATATTCTTACATTTTCGGCTATTTTGGAAAATGGCCGAAAATTTTGGAAATGGTATGAATTCAAATGTGTCACTCTCGAGTAACAAATGCTTGCATTTTAATGTTTTATTGAACGCAACATAACGTGTTTATAATAAACAGCATAATTATGAATTCTGAAGACCCCAGCATATCCTAGTTTCATACCCACATAATACAATTGAATTTTTTTTTTACAATTCATTTTATTGCAATAAATTACAAGTTAGTTGCATGTTTATTGAAGTAAATTTGGAAGTTTGCTTTGCAATTGGGTAAAGGTAACATTCCATAACATAACCATATAAAATATTATCCCAGCATAACTAACTAGTACATTATGTGTAGTTTTAGTAATACAGTATTACATAGTCGTATATATACAGTTACTTGTAACATTATATTACTCTGGCTATTTACTATAATAATTTATTTATATATTTCCTATACACACTGCCATTTCATATAAGTTATTTTTGTGTTATGTGTAATGTCGGATACACACGTATATCTGACATATTCCCGTCTAATCCAACGGGAAATCAAAATTTTGACAAGCCCCACGCTACATGGACTAGGACATTAATGAATTATTAATGATTTATCGTTTTTTTATTTATTATATAATCCTTTTCCTGCATCGTATAAAGCGAATATTGTAATTTAAATGAAAATAACTTCCACATGACAAAAATTTCACAAAATGATCAAATTTCTTTCTGTATATTTTATTTCGTTCATTTTTTTTTCTTTACCAGACTACATTTTTTATACATAAATAGCAAACTGTTGCTATGACTACCATAAAAACATATTTTTTACAATCCATAATGTTGTATTTATGTACCGTAACCTATGCATATGTCTTTATTTAGATCATAAAATTTTAGTAAGAACATAATATTATTATTTTGACTTGAAATCTGTCCTTCAGTATTAAGGCCCAGTGATTCCCATAGAGAATTTTTGTAAAGGACCAAAAAGCAGGGAATCCATCCATCCATTTTCAAACCCGCTTACTCCTTTCGGGTCGCAGGGGCAGCAGCCCCAGGAGGGTCTTCCAATGG
>JAQGBM010001286.1:0-10978 GCA_034698405.1 Symphylella vulgaris | reverse complement strand
GGGTATAAAACAGGCTAGGCTACTTTCACCCCGGGTATATTCTGGGCGGGGGTATATTTCAGCCTGTTACACCGGTACGGTATATTTTGTATTAAATTTCATAGCTTGTGAAAAGTGTGGTGACGTACAGAAAATAACCCAAATTTCACCGTACCTGTTCGGCATCCTGTTAAGACAGAAAACAATACTTACGCTTCCGACATATTATTCCTTAATCTATTTCTCCCCTTCTTGTAAAACTTTGGAAAGCTCGCCGGCTTGGAAGGGCCTGGACGTAATAAGTAATAACTGTCTGTGGAATCATCACATCACTTCTCTATCAGGGAAAGGCTTCCAAACCCTGGAAAATACAAATAAATACATTAAAGACGTTGGAGCGTAGATATAGGAAATTCCCATGTAAAAAAAATTTAAAAATGAAAGTAGGCTATCAAGAAAATTCTGAACATTTTTTCTAAGATAAAGTAAACCCTTCTGATAATATTTCTGTTTTAAAAATTACAGTTCACCAAAGAAATTCGGGAGTTATACGGCCCAGAAGTTTAAATAAACTTAGGTTCCATAGGTTTCTATAGAAGCTCCGAAAACACAAATATTTTACCCAACTTTAAAACCTATAATCTCCGGAATTTCTTCGGTGACCTACCATTTTTATTATAATTCTGAAATCCCCTTAGAAAAAATTTTCTGAATTTTCTTGATACCTTAGAATTCGCGATCCAACCCCCTTAACTCCTTAAGTATCCGTATAAGATAAGTACAGCCTATACCCAGATTTGAATTCACTATTCTGTCTATATAATTGATTTCACCAGTTTCATCAAAGCATATTCATTTACGGAAACAAAGATAAACAAGCAAAACCTGCAATCTCAGGGATGATTTCTGGGGAGATTATTATAATTTCAGTATGTATAAGTTATGGTTATACCTTGGTTATACGAACACAAGCATGATAATAATAAACCCGCCTGCCTGCTAATTAGCCTCCGCGCCAGCTTATATTCTCTTTGATGTTACACACCCGTAATATTTTTGTTCTAGCTCATATCCTAATGATAGAGGCTTAATACCATGTATAGGCTTTTTTTTTCATATATAAAAATTTCCCTTGTCATGTTTCCTCACATGAGAAAATCTTTTATGAATGTGTTTTTACCTCAATCCATCAATCAAGCCCAGTCTCTGGGCTCTCTTTTCTTTTTGCGTATAGATTTTTGTCTGTTGTCATTCAGCTGTGGATTTATGTAGTAGATTGAGTTCTAGTTTTCTGCTGAGCCGCGATCAATCGTACAAGAGATAAGTCGGTATATTTGAATCTTTCGGAGCTCAGCGCTTAAAGGAAAACTTATATAGTCTATATTATATCGACTAACACCCCGTCATTAGGCTATATATAGTAGAATCAAATATAAAACTCATTGATTTCCGATTTTTGAGGCCGCGTTAACTCAACAAAAGGAAATGAATATTATCGATTATTAGGGAGGACAAGGGGTTGAACATAGTACAGCGATCCTCTCACTTTGGGCATCAAGGGTTCTTAATTATTGATATCCCTGAATAAGTTACTTATTACATTAATTTCAGGTATTAGTGAAATTGCATTTATACGTCGACACTGAATTTCGGTTAATTCTCCATTGAATTTTTTAAATTTTTAAATGTAAAAATCTTATAGCTACGAGTAAAAGTTATTACAAGAAAAATTGGTTCGAATCTCAGTACAATACGCCCCCGAACAATCCGTCCCAAGGGGTCTCTCAATAAGAAAAACCGCGTGCGAGATTCTGGAATCCCGAATCCCGTTATACATATAGAATCCGGTGGGATTCCCACCGGGTACTAAATTTTGGGGACGAATTATCGTTCGGGGGACCAATTGTTCGGGTAATAGGAGTTGCTGGGCTATGAATTGTTGGGGGCAATTGAGTTGTTGGTGACAAGTCGTCAACAAATCAAGGTAATTAACGTATATTCATGATACTTAAATTGTTGGAAAGAGTATTTACCCCACATTTAACAAACATATAATAAATAATTATATGAATACCTCAGAATTATAGGATATAGCCTAGCTATTTTTTATGCGATTGTGCTATTACTCTGTATAGCCTATATCCTGCTGCAAGATTTAATATATTGTAACATATCGTTTATTGAAATAGGCATTCAACTAAACACATTTCAAGGCTGGTAAAATCATTTTTCAAAATTTTGTTTATACAGCCTATGATACATTCTTGGGCAAATACAGAGTATAACTGGGGCACCATATTGTAGCCCTTGTACCAATTATGTCTCGCAAAAAACCAGGTCAAAATATGGTTTATGATATACACGCTGTTAAACATCCTAGTGCCGATGAGATGCAGCGGATGATGATCAGTGCTGGTGGAATCCGGACGATATTTGTTTACGTTAACAGCTCTAAAACCCCATTAATTCAGTTTCCTTTTTTTGTAGACACTATATAGACAGTCAGACTGGGGAGTAATAATTTTTATATACGCTCCTGTGTGCTGTAATTAAATAAGCACAATGATCTTTTATGCTGTTGTTTTAGCTCTCTCTTAACGTGTGATTTACGGGTATGGTATATCTGTTTTGTCTAATTTTACGACAATGCTGTAAGGCGCGGGTTTTCATCACACGCGAACTTGAATCGCCACTCGCCACCCACCACCAGGAAGTTCAAAACAGGAGTGTTTACCACATGTGAAATTTTTAAGTTATTTACATAATATAGCAGACGACTATGGACTATGGAGCTAATACGAATATAACAACCTATATAACAACCAGACATGCTATGCTGGTGAATGTTATTGGTAGACTTTATTAACTCGTAATAAAATTTTCCGATCTAAAGACTAATTAATACTTTAAACTTTATGAGGACATTGCCTCATTTGCCTGTGTCTGTTTCTACTATAGAATGGATTCTAAACCGGAACCCCAACACCAGGGGATGATGAGCCTTAACAACTTTCCTTATTTGAGTTTTCTCATTCTAAAAATTATTGTTGCACATTGTCGCATGTGTTGTCTATATCGGTACCGGTATCCACAAAACAATCATTCAATATATGCCAATTTTACAACGTGAACTATAACTATCATGGCTATTTCCGTACTAAGTTACATTCTCGTAAACACTATACAGGAAGACTACACCGTAATATACGAAGTACGAAGTAGAGCCACTCTCCATAATTACTGTAGATACGTGTAATGCGTATCAGCTATAGCTACCGTACCTTATTTACCCCCGATCTCCTGGACTTAGATTAAAACTAAGTAGTCACTGCATAAACCAAACTATACCAGAATAAACACAATAGATTATTAAGTTATTAACATAATTATACGTTATCGTTATTTTTATATCTACCCCGAGTACCCCTATACTTTAAGGGTATTAAAATATTTGAGGACGACTTGTCGACAACAATCGTATCCGAACAACTCGTACCCAGAACAATTGAACCATATGAGGTTTTTGATCCGGACCCGCTCCGGGGAGTTACATGTCCACTCAAGGATAGAAGGACTCCTTAAACAATACGCCTCAACAAACAAACAAGAACAATTGGTCCTCCGAGCAATACGTCCCCAGACAATTCGTCCCCAAAATACCCTAAAACTCGTACTAATTATAATTGTTAAGAACGAATTTGACTGAGGACGAATTGTTGGGAACGAATCGTGGATCCGCAAAACATTAAAACTGTCCTTCCATTCTGAGGTGGAGTCTGACGAGCAAAAAATAAAAACAGTTTAACTTAATTCCCTTTCTACGATATTGAGCCTGCAATACATTTTGTCTTTATTTTTTTCCGTTTTTGAGGCATGACGTTTCAGTTTCTCTTCTAAACGGTTACGTTTTTTGTTTTGTTTTTTTTTCGTTTCGCAGCAGATAATGATGGTCCATTTATCTGTTTATCCGAATATTTTTCTTTTCTTTCTCTTCTCTAACATATATATCCTATAAATAACGTCCGTTCGACCGTAAACTGCGAGGTGATGAAGCGTCCATTGTGTTTGTATTTAATGGAATTTACCTCAATAATTCATACGTGATGGAAGAAAGGACACACAGAACTGCAAGAGCAGAGAGAGAGCTAATTATTTAATGCATTTCGGGCGAAATTCGATTCAGGGAATACGCAAGAAGAGCCGAGCAATTAATGACAGAAATATGAACGGATTAATTCTATACGACCGCATCCACTTGGTCATGGTATTATAATATAGATTTATGTATATATTTTCTGACTTTATCGTAGAATTCAGTCAAATATTTAAGACTATTCTGGGAAGTCAAGTTAATAACTGATTAACTTATTATTAAGTGTATTATTTTGTGACATTGGGTCCTATTCACGAACGCCCTAATATAAGCGAAAACCGAGGGAAAAAAGCAACTAATGCTCTTTTCTGGCTTCGTGCTTTGTGTAGGAAAATTAAAACTATATATTATCGTATTATTTTGCTCATTTTTTGCTTAGAAATGTTCCTGAATTGAGCCCATTCTGTTTAAACTCAACTCTAAGTTTAGGAAGAAAAATTACAAGAGGTTAGAGACTGCAAGAAACGGCAAGAAACGGGTTACGGGAGGCAGGTAGAAATTACAGGCCACCGAAGGCGACCTCAGGGCATAAGCCTTCGAAAATTAACCTTGATCCTGGCCAATTTTTTTCCATCCTTAATTGAAGGTGCGGTATGTAACTTTCAAGGGGATTCTAAATGCGTTGAATCTGCTTTGTATAGTTCCAAAATTCCGAATACAGCTAGATTTGGATTTGGCCTCCATATTACGATTGAATACCGTAAGTATGTTATCAAGGGCGTTACCACAGTACCACCGGCGCCGGTTTTCATAGGAATTAGGGTGGAATTCATAAAATTATAGTATAGTCCTACCGTATAACTGTCCTTATAGTATTAGAATATGATACTGTTAATATACCGTAGGCTATACCGGGGTATAGGAAAGAAAAATTCTAAATAAGCAATACTGCCGGAGTTTTCGGTATAAATAACTGAGGGACATTTCTTCATGTCTAATAGAATTCATAAGGCTTTGAGCTGAACCTAACGCTAGGACCACTATAACGTAAAACCACGGAACCGGGACCGGGAAGATCAAATTTAATTAATTAAAAACACAATACGTATCGTATTTTGCTATTCGGAGGGCTCCTTTAAAACTGTCACCCTGTACCATACAGTATAGGAATTTGGACAACTTTAAGTGCTTTTATGCTATTTTATGGTACATTGCACCCTTATTTATAGGCCTAGATGTTATTAGCATACACTCTATATAGGCTACTTCGTAAAAAAAAGTTCTTTTTGGGTTAAAACTAAGTATTATACTTTAAAAAAAAATTCGAGACTTTTTAACTAAATTATGCTGACAACAAAGAATGCGTCCTGTTATTAAAGTTGATAGCATAAACCACTAACAGCTGGCTGCACGCATGCTATAGCAGCAGACTACTCTACTCGGCTGCATATAAATTAATGACAAAAAAATGAGAGACTGCGTGGTGAAGAGAGAGTAAAGTTTTGTCGTCATTTGGGTTGACTCTTTATCACTGTAAAAAAAAACACAAAACACGTTCGCTGTAGGCTAAACCACGAGGGACCGTTGGGTAGTTGGAAAACGAGACTCTGCACTCATATTTTCAAGTCGCTTCACATCAACTTTTCAACGAGTTAGCAGTAGTAGCATGATATAGAACTGCCAAGAAAGGAAGGAAAAAAAAACGAATTTGTAATAAATCAAATATAGAAAAACGTGCTATAAATTTTTTTCCGTATTATTTTTATATTGTTATTTGATTTTTTAAAAATTCTTTTCAATTTAAAATGTGACAAGGTAACACTATCCAATGGTATCCATATATTTTTATGTTGGTTATAACTAAAAATACTTATACAGTATTTTTAGATCAAAATATATCTGAAATTTATAAAGATTATAATGCATAAAAACATATGAAATTGTAACATGGGAAAAAATAATAAACAAAGTTTTAAAAATTCTATCAAAGAAAGGTTTAATTAATATGGATGTTTTAATCTCTAGAAAATTTAGAAGTGAATTTTCCCCCCTAAATTTTGTAGAGTAGAACTTGAACCATTCAATAATTTTTGTAAAATTAATACTGTAATTATTAATAATTATTTTTTAGTTTGCAATGCCGTAATTGGTTTAATTTTTCGATACAATACCATGAGCATATAGAAATAGACTCTTGATGTTACTATAAGCACAATTTATTTATTAAACCTCTCAAAGTCAACCCTCTATAACTTAGGCTATTTGATATTTTCTCCCAAAGTTGATTCATTTAAATTATTGAAAAATCTAAACCGATCAAAGTATTCAGTTAAACATGTTCTTATTATGTTCAAAGTTTCATATATCGTTTACGTTTACTGATAAGCCTCAACTACAGCTCTACGTAAAATATAGTGTACGGTACTTTTTTCACACAAAAAACTCTATGTGCAAACTGCAATGCTACATCTTAAGCGTACCCCTTTTATACCGACGCTTGGCTTTCCTGCACAGCTTGGATGTATGCAGGGAAAGCGCACAATTAGGGTTAATTCAGTTTTCTCTCCAGGCGCAAGAAAATCATCCTGCGTGCGACTGTATCTTTAATTTTTACATCAGAAAGAAAGAACTCCTGCCACTGAGTTTTGGAAGTTTATAACGTAACATTATATGAAATGATTCTTTATATAAAAAAAATTCGGCGATAAAAAAAAAAGTGGAGAAAAGCCGTAGAGTGACGAGAAATCGATGTAAAACAATCCTCCCAGTGCTCAAACAAAAATGCGGTATAAAGGTATAGAAACAAACTCGAATAGGGAATATTAGATATCCGAAAAAAAAGAAGTAAAGAAAAAATAAGATAAGAAGAAAAATGTTATTACCACATAGGAATTCAATCATTGGTTGGAAAAAATTATTTATTCTAATAGAAATTAATCGATTCCAAGGCCAAGTCATCACTCATCATCATTAACCAAACATTCGCAAAGGTACGATTTACAACCAGTGCCATATTTAAACCTTTCTCCTTCTTTATACTTCCGCTGATTCGAATTCGGGGTGGAACCATTGTGTTTCCCTTATCGAGACAAAATTTTAATAGGGGCCATACCAGTACGTCAAAATCGAACACACGTCGATTCTGCTGATATTATACGTTACTTAATCAGGGTTCGGAACAGTTTCATATTTCGGTTCGGTTTCATATTTCATTTTTGGTTCAGAAATTTCAGTATACCGATTCCGGCTCGATCCAGCCGGAGATGGATATGTTAGCCGCCCAATCACTGATCAGATATAACTCTTCCCTTTTGGGTATAAGTAGCCGGCACATAAAAGCATCTTTAACTTGCCTCTAAAGGATAAAGGTAGAGTTGTAAGTTAAATAATATGTAAAATTTAACGTATACAGTATAACTTAAGTTATAAGAATCTGATACATGCATCTAGAAAATCAACCACCAAAACCAGGGGATCATCAACTTTTGCTCTTTTATAACATGAGATCCAATTTTATAGGAGATATTATCATCCAATAGGTTATATGGATCCTATAAGGATGAATCTCTGCGATCCAATTTTATAGGGATTAGGCAACCATTTTTAATATTCTATCTTGCTATTGTAATATGAGTTTTATCTTTGTGCTCTCATCATCACTGCTCTGACAGGTCTGAAGATGTGTAATATTAAGGAAAAAGGTATAGAAAATCGGTTCATATTTTGTTATTACTACGTATATCTATCAAATGTGATCAAAAATTTTGAAAAGGAACATGTGAAAAGCTGTTATCGACATTTTATATTATAATAAGACTATATAAGAAGAGTTTCCAGCAATATTAGGACGGGTGGTGATGGGGGGTGGACGTGTTTACCATCGAACGCTGCGGATCATGAAGAAATTTATCACTGATGGCAGTTGAAGCATCTCTCGCGCCTAGCTCTCTCTCTTCTACTCATTCGGGCAGCACGCGTGATGAGGTGAGGACGACGGACAGTGTCCCTTGGGTACATGTCAAAAACCAAACACAGCACAAAGTCAATAACTCTTCCGGCGCCAAAGTCATTTCTCGTTGTCTTTTCTTCTTCTTCATCTCTTATTTCCAGCAAAAGAAAAGGAGAAAAAACCGGGACAAACATGAAAGTTGGATTAACTCTCGATTAAAGAGAAAGAGAAAATGATGTTGCGGGGCAACAAGAGAAAATGGGAATTTCCTTATTATTATTATTAGCCTCATAATAATATTGTAGGTCAGAAACATGTGTTCATAACAATGTAGTTGGTCCGCGGTTTGATTTCGTAACATGGACCAATGAGTGATGGACATACCCCGGTATTTGTTTATTTAAAAATTATCCCAATCATCCACCGCAAATTTTCGGCGACAGTTTATATTTATTGTTAAGCAATAAGTATATACTGTAGCCTAAATTGTATACCGTAAGTTATGACTGGTCCAAGTACTATAATAGCACTTTAATTATTAGCTCAGGCGAAACAGAGAACGAAAAATCATATTTAAAAAAATAAATACAACATAATAGTACGATGTTTAATCTAAGTTATTACCAAGAGTATATTAACACTCCTGCTAACTTAAGTTACATACTATTGATTCATTGGTATTGAAATTTGCTGCCTCTCCATGGAGGCCTCAATGCACACCATGGGACTGTTCTAATTCAATGGTGGGACAGAACAATATAATTAAGTTATCTATGATACGAAAGACTTAAAAATAGTAGACTAAGTTAAAGAAAGATTTTACAATTACTGTATTCTTAGCCAAATTCTTATGGGAAAACTCATGATCTCATCTCTGAAAACTATGGGGCTGATATGGAAAGACAAGGTTACACTGGGCACCCATTCTCTTACATGCAATACTGAATGGTCGTCCGAGTCGGAGGTTATGTCAATACACCAATAAATACTCACGAGTCAGTACACTATAGCTACACCTGTCATAATTTACGTACATTTTAAAATCAAGTGATTAATTATGCAAGAATAAAACAAGAAAAAAATATGTCAATAACTCGACAATTTAACAGCTTAAACATCGTCATTAAACGGGACGACGAGACATCAAAGAACAATGATTAAAAATTTAAAATGTATATGACCATCATTAATATTGCGCAAATAAACAAGTTACGCTAATGGAATATTAGACGACGAGTCTCAATCGATTTATTTACTGCTGCTAGTATTTAACAAAGTTGCCATTGACGTTCGCTTCTTCTTAAGTTTTATAATAATAAGAAGGAAGCTTTATATAAGATAACTTTTGATATTTTGAGGACGAAAGAGGGGTTAGGAGAGGGAGAGAAGAGGGCGGAAGAAGGACGTTTGTTTGGTGCGGCTTCCGAATATTTTGGGGGGAAGGTTTTTATACTCTGGAGAATGTTAGCTATGTGGGATATCACCTTGCAAACACTTTTACCTGTCTATGTATAAATGTATATAAAATTTGGCAGTTTGCCACGGTCGGTAAAATGATTAATGCGAGTCGAAAATCACGGTTGCATCGATACTATACAACTTACGAATACCGGGGTAATATTATTCGAAATCAGAAATCACACGACTTTTTATCAGATAAGTAATGCCATTTACCATCTGATAAAAAAAAAAGGTTTTAAAGGACAAGTTAGTCTCTTATGGGGTAGTATAATAGTATCCAAAAATCAACGCTAATTTCTGGGAATAACTTTGTAAAATCGGAAAAGAATAATTATCATACTGAAAAGAATAACGAAAATATCACCACCACTTTTCTAATTCGTATAAGTTGTCTACAAAATTCACACTTTTTTTTCTAATTTTTTTATTCCACTTTTAACAGTCTGAACGACACAAAAAATCCTATGGAAAAAAATGGACACTCCAGACCTGGACCAGACTGACAAAATTTTCACCATTTGTTGCTTGGCCATACCAAAGTAATTTTAACCTAAGTTATACTCCCTCTATCCAGAAATAACATTGTCAAATGGTTATTTTTGTTGCCTTAAAATTATCGTTGTTTGTTGCTAATTATAGTGCAAAAAGTATACACAGAGTAAATTAGTTGTGTTAAGGGAGTATTAAAATACTTCCTTACCACAATTAAATTACTCTATGTATATTAAAATTAATATGATTCTCATCTCCTCTCGGTATGCGTGCAAAGAATTTTTAAGAACAGACTTCTCCTCGTAAACCAGTTAAAATACGTATTTTTTAATAAAATAGTATACGCATACGAGTACAAAATTATATATACATTATTATTTACCTACGTTTCATCAGGATAAAACCTGACATCCTCACTCCTCAGGGTCAACAGATTGCAAGATAAAACGGTAAAAAAATGATTTGAAAAGATCAAACCATGTCCAGCAGTAACGTCAAAACATAAAATAAAAAATGACTGCCGAGTAAACAAATGAAAGAAACAAAACTTCAAGAAGCGTCGTACGGAGAGCCCGCCCCAACAGCGCTAAGAAAAAGCGAGAACCGCCAAATTTTAAAAAAATTAAATTTTATCCAAGATATTTAAATTTATGTAGGTGTTGAAATTACTCTTGTCATTTAGGATAGGTCTATACCTTTTTATGTACCAACACTTTATAACCTATTAGTTACATAGTTTGGATATAATAGGGTTGATGCAGAAGCTTTGTAGTGCAATATAAATGCCGAAATATTAAATATTATTTATTATTACAATCATTTATGAAGAAAAATTTTTAAATTTGGTTATAATTCATTCATTTTAAAGCATTTTAAAACGAGCCAAAATTTGAAATTTACCACGTAAACAACCGTGACGTCAAAATTGTTTCACCCAAAAACGCGCTGCTGCCTCGTGAGAACTTGCCGTCTGCTAAGCTCTCTGCTTCTGCTGCAGATCAAAA
>JAQGBM010001285.1:0-10978 GCA_034698405.1 Symphylella vulgaris | reverse complement strand
AAAAAAAATCGCCCCCCAAAACAGCTTACTCTGACGTGATCACCATTGAAATTCAGTTCCCTGAGCGTTAACTGTGTCAATATCTCATCAAAATGGCATGCACAAACACGATGATACGATATCTCACCAGATGGCAATGTTCAAAATTCAGGGAACCGAATTAAAAATTCATGATGACGTCAGAGTGAGCTGTTTTTGGAGGCGTTTTTTCGTTTTTTTTTTTGGCCTCTGGAATGTAGTTTTTGAATTTGAAATGCATAGGCTACTCATAATGAAAACTTCATTTTCCATGCTATACAGACACTTTAAAAGTATTATTAGGCGGGAATTCATATGTCCGTTTAGACCGCTCCAATTAAAGTCTGCAGACTGGTCTAAAGGTAATGCTAATTTAGACTGGTCTACAGATTTAGAGCGGTCATAAACGGGCATATGAATTCGGACCTTAGCCTAAAACCAACACTACTATAATACAGGCATATATTTTGTGCGGTGGTACTCGTATAAGGATCTTATTTATCAGCCATAATAGGCCTACTTATACTTACTTTTTTTTTACCAGTGAATGCTTATACCGAATATGAATTGCGTACATCAGTTTAGGTCTATATAAAAGACTCTATTTATATCATGTTTGATATAGAGTATTCATAAATCGCCTAGTATGTTATAATATGAAATTTGACATGATAGAACTGAGCCCGTTGTGGGAATCTGACATATGTTTAGGATAAGCTGCCGTTGCTGCGACGTGTTACAAAAAAGTTTGATATCTATTTTGCTAAAGTATATATAATATAGCAGCCCACTCTTTATATTCTTCTTCTTATACGAAAGGATATTTTTATAATGAAGAAAGAGATATAGAGTTATTATTTTGATAAGAGCTCCACTCTGTTATAAAGGATGAACATTATTCAAAAGTTATCATGGGCTTCTGAAGGGTGTTGCTATTATTATACTTGTATTATACCCCGTATACAGTAGGTTCGGATAGGTTATACTGTAGTAGATATACCGGTATTTATACACAATTTAAAAAAATATTAATATGTTTATTTTTTTTAGAATAAATAAATAAATATTAAAATTAAAATGATTCTCGCACTTAAAAATGATTCCATAGCCTATGCCCTATACCGTACAAAATATATTTGTTAAAAATAAAGATCGAAATAACACCTTTTCCAAAATTGTCCATTTCTCCCAATTACAGCATCTTCAAATATGAAAAGACATGTTGATCGTTACCATGGGCGCACCCAAGTAGGGGATATTAGGGCGGAATCAAGCCCTCCCCTCCAGAAAAAAATAATCAAATACTATAACCTAATAACCTATACTAAAATGTAATGAAGGATCACCAAAATTTAGAAAATATAGGGTTCTTAAAAATATGTTAAAATGAAAATTTGACATGTAGGCTAATAAATGGGTACCTGGGTATAACCCCCAGGTCCCCTTCATAAATTTGGGACAAGAAAATATTGTAGCCAGTCAGGCCCCCTCCCCGGCATCAAATCCTGGATGCGAGCTTCTTTGCGTGTTTTGATGTATTTTTAAAACATCCGTATAATTTCTTGTTTATTTTTATTTATTTTTTAATTTACCTATAATCAAGCTATACTATATCTTCAAAGTCATATACCAGCAACCAAGCATTCTGCTGAGACTGCATGATGCCGACATTAACACCCTTTTTGACGGGAATATTTTGAACTATGATATGTGGAATAAAAAGTTTCCGTGAGATTGCAAACACCTGACAACTTTATAATACGCTCATGCAACTTGTATTATATGACAACTTTATCCAGCATTCGTCAATAATTCCAGAGATTATTCATCCGTGTATCATGTTGTATATACCGGTACTCAGTATCTATGGCCAATGACCATTGGCCCACCTGTGCCTTAAGAAGAAGAATCGAGTAACTCACGATTTAATTAATATTCGACCTAATAAGAAATTATGGTGACAACTTAATTTCGGTTTATTGAAAGTACGGTACATCATTTGAGCATGGACAAAAAAAAAAAAAAACCTAAGAAAACTTTCCGAAAAATAATTGGGGGGAAAAAAAATTACAGGCCTAAATAGGTTTCTATTTTTTTTTTTTTTTTTCAGAAATAACAATAATAATATTTCTGGCTCAAATTGTGGCCGTCTTATGCCTCGGCCACAATTTGAGCCTTAATTGTATTTTTGTATTGAAATAAAAATTCTTTTGAATGAAAATAAAAAAAAAAAAGAATAATATTTTGAGTTCTACATTTTTCAAATATTTTTTTTCTGAAAAAAAAAAAAAAATTTTTTAATCTAAACTTAAGCTATAATTTTTTTCAGAAATTTATTTTTTTTGCACTTTTTCAAAAAAAAAAAAATAAATAAAAAAATAAAATATTGATTGTATTGCATTAATTTTTATCTCGAAATTTGTCCAGTTTTTCAGAAAAAAAGTAAAAAAAAAAAAAAAACTAAAAAATTACCTTTTTTTTAATGTTTTTTTTTTTACCTCAATTTATGAAAAATTTTGAATTCCTAAATTTGCAATTCTTTCCTTAACAAAATTTAATAAATTTTGAAGGTTCCGATCGGAAATTGTACATTATTATAAGTAATAAACATATGAAAAATATCAAATGCAACTTATTCTCCGAACATTTTTTTTTTATAAGTTAAATACTCGGTAAATATAAAATTTTCGAGTTCGTATAACTGAGTAGGCCTATATATCATATTGCCTACAGCTCCTTTTCATTATTGATTCTATTGTTAAAAAAATGATATTTTATCCAAATTCATCATCCATATGTCATAAATATCTCGTTTTCTTTCCTTATATACAAAAGAAGAAGTGTTATATGATAAGAATATATGATGGTGCTTAAATATAGTCTATATATATTTTTCCCAGAAAAATAGCATAAGGGGAAAAAAAAGAACTACACTATCGCCTACAATCCGATAAGAAGAAAAGTTTGTCCATTAGAGCACACGCTTACAATTTTGACATTTAGTGCAGTTTACGGGACAAAAATATCACCACCGGTCTAAAAAACTGGCGCTCGCAGAGCTCTGACCAAAAAGGCTTTTTCACACGAGAGGAGAATGCTCGCCTGGCACCAAAAAAGCTGCCCCGTTGACCCCTACTGGTTAAATTTATTTTCCCTTATACAGCAGCCAGGAATCGCGATCTTTGTGCTGTGTTGAAATGGCAAAAAAAAACTCGAAAGTTCTACAATAATTCCTTTCCCCCAAACGTATACGCAATTTCTTCTTTTTTGGGTTATTCCCTTTTCATTTCGAATCATAGGTGAAAAATAATAACAGTAATAACTATATAAATGCCATTTTTCTTTATACTTTCTTCTTCAAATAGTGAACTGATGATGTCGTTTTCTTTTCATAATAGTCACCACCTAATATCTCACCAAAATCTAAGTGTGTGTGGAGGTAAAAAGTATAGTGGAAAAAGAACTTTTAAAATACTTTATAGGATATATAGGCTATCGTTCTCAAAAAGCTTAGAACGATTTGGTCGCTAACTTACTTTTTAATATCAGTGTATTTTAAACCTTGATTAATTGTTCAAAAGAATAGTTCTAATAAATGAGCCTAAGCAATTCTGAATTTTTTTTTTATTGTTAAAAATAAAATCCCCCAAACATACATAACTTAATTAACTAATATTTCACACTGGCCATAAACATTTAAAAGTTTTTGTACTTTTTGACCACTACCGGCATTTTTTTTTTTTTTTTTTCAGATATAAACTTACACAATTTTACAAATTATTGTAGGCTAAATAAAATTAAAATTAATTTATAATGATTTGTTAGGGGCCAACGATGCAATAATTTGTATAAGTTATCTTAAAAAAAAAACCGGTATTGGTAAAAACACTTTTAAATTTTTATGGCCAGTGGCGAATTTAGGGGGAGGGGCAAGGGGGTCGCTTAACCCCTAAAACAAAATAAAGTTACCTTTTTTCCTTGTACAGTATATTTCAGAAATAAGGTATACATTTTTTGAAGGCTGCCTACTCTAAACGTGTGCTACAGACTGGCCATCTCATTTCCTTGCATGCACATTGGCTTTACCATTGGCATGGTATTATGGTGAGATGGCCTTTTTGGAAATAAATATTCTCGAAAGCTTTTTTGATTATCCTTGAAGATTATTTATTAAAATCTGCTCCTGAGCAGAATATAAGCTTGCGATATCATCACATTTTAAGAAATTTTACGGGATATAAAAACGTAAAATATGAGGTATATAGAATGTCGATGGATGCTTGACCCCGGGGTGTTGATCTTATATACACAAGGTCTTGTAATATGTATTTATAGGGCATGATATTTCATAAAAAAAGCCATAAAACTCGCATAACATTGAAATTCAAATCTCGTTTTCGGCTTATCTCCAATATAATCTTTTCTTAAGATTTTATATCGATATTTTTTTTTAAACATACGGTAAGCCAATAGGGATATGTTTTTGGTATATCTATATATATTTCTATAATAGCCTTTATATCTCAAGCTGCAGACTAATTATTGAATCATTAAATATAATTAAAGTGTAGCATAGTAGCATATATGGAGGTTGACCTCTCTTGCCTCTGAACCATGGACGTTTGTGGCTAAAATTCCAATTCTGAGGCTTGTAAAATACAACCAAAAAAATTGTGATAAGTCTTAGGGCCGAATTCATATGTCCGGTTAGACCTCCCTAAATCAGTATATACCCCTAGTCTAAATTTACCATAAGCATTGTCCGTAGACCTTAGTGTCTATACAGACTTTACGGCGGTCTAAACGATCATATGAATTTGGCCCTTAAAGTTTTATACCGGTATATAAAAGTGTAAATAAATAAATAACTTTTTATTGGTAACAACAAAGATATACACAAAAGCCAAAAGACAGGCTACTTAATAAAGTATTTTTGTACTCGAGGACTCTATAACTCGAGGGGGAAAGGGCCCAAAGAAAAGGTCGTGGAATATAGACCACCCATCCTAGTACTGACCACACCAGACGGAGCCTGACTTTTAATCAACAAAGAGGAGACCAAACCCCAGTGCCACTTCGCCGATGTGGAGTGGCACTGGCCCCTTTTTTTATAAAATTCCCAAGCATGTCTGCATCACATTAGATCACTTTAAAAGTCTGGGATGATGCCCCTAATAACATTATTGGTAATGACAAAAAGTCAATTTTCATTAGTCTATATTTTTGTCGGGTTTTGAGATTTGTTCATTGTTTCAATAATATATGCACTGTGGTTTTACCAACAGTTTAGGTATATATGCTATAATAAGTATATCCTATAATATTTCATAATATCATATCCACATTGGCAAGCATAATATGGGCGTGCTATATTCGTAGAGATAGTTTAAATACACCCATAAAACTCGGCAGTTTTGGATCATAATAATCTTAGCCAATGCACATTCACGTTTTGGCACTAAAACAAAAAACTCCTCCACCGTCCAGCCATATAACAGCAACAGAAGTACCGAATGTTTGGAGTAATATGTACAATATGTTGCAAGGGAAAGTATATACTTTAAAAAACTTTTAAAACATGCAATAGGCATGGACCAAAAAACTTTTCTTCACTAAAGACATATCTTCTTCAGAATAGAACAGCAAAAATGTACAACTGGCATAATAAAACTTTCTCCTCTACAAAAAACGCTGTTTCAATGAAGCAAGAAAGGGCATAATTTTGCTTCATTTCTATAGTACCCCGTCTTGTCTATATTGCTCATGCTTCAATATACTTGTGGAGAAGTTAGCTTTCCCAAGAGATAGATAAATGCCACCCCCTTTTATGTTATTCTCATACATATAGCGTAAACTCTTCATTTTTGCAAACCCCTAGCTCACCATTTTGCTCACGTGCCAGGGCGTATTATTGTATTATTGAGAGCATTTTACCGAGACGCATTCATGTCTCATAGCTTTGATATTTTTGGGGGGTTTTGGGGGGAACAGGAATTACACAAAGTAAAATTTACTATTAGTACAAATAGAAAATGATACAAGAAAAAAACGGTCTAGATAATATTATACGTGAAGAAAAAAGGATAGTACTGTTACTACATGACATAAGTTGCAGGAGTGCATGCAGGCAGGCTTGCTTAGGTCAAGGGAATGGAGAAATGAGTGAGCGTTGCCATCATATACATTCATTTAACCAGGCTTATACGGTGGCATATTGTATTATCTTTATAGGAAAGCACGTTTCCGTGAGTGTACTAAAGTATATCTTAATATCGTTGGTACCTTCCCAAACTTTATGAATACCATATCCAATTATCCATGCTCTCACAGGCAGTCAGAGAAAATGGACGTATAAAACATTACAACATTGATTGACTCAGGTTGTATAAAACGGACGGTACAACCTTTTGTTCTTGTGACTTTACAACTTTTTTGTTGTGACTTTTAAAACCAATATGCTTTTTTTCCAGAAATAGTATTTTGTTGTGAAACCAATAATTGTTGTGACTTTACAACATTTTTGGCGTGACTTTTCAACCAATTTTTATCAATATTGTATTGTATTTAGTTTTCTAACTTTATCAACTTTTTTTTATTAGCCTACTTTATACATTTTTTAAATCAAATTTGTTGTAATTTTACAACCAATTACAATACAATTTTAATCCTGTGAATTGAAATTTTTAATCAAATTTGTTGTAATCCTAAATTTTCAAAACCTAAAATTTTGTAAACCTAAGTTATGTCATGGAACTGAAAGAAGGGATGAAGATTTTGATTTTATTACTGATGTACGCATACCAAGGGACGATAGAAGGAATAATTAACAAATTTGTTGTGTTTTTACAACAAAATTTAACAACAATATTCAAAGCTGTAAAGTTGTGGAATGTTTGTCATGACTTTTAAACTTTTTTGTTGTGAATTTACAATCAATTATACGTTTTCTCTTCTCAGAAAATTGGAAAAATTGATTGTAAAATTGTAACATTTAATAGGCTACACAAACAATTTACAACTTTACTTTTTCAACTTATTTGTTTTGACTTAGCCTAACCTATAAGCCAAAGTTTTATCAGAAAAATATTGCTGGTTGTTAAGTCACAACACATTGGTTGTAACTTGTAACCAAGTCTATTAATGTACGTAGACATACTATAGTACGCAGTATTATGCAAGTTGTATGCTAGGTAGTTTGTAATGGGTAATGCCTAATCGGTAATGAATACTGTGATGGATAAGTTAATGAGTTAGCTGTCACTTGTCCCATATGCAATTTTCCACAACTTAATCAAGTTTCCAATAAAGTCCTTGTCTGTATAAGGGCCGCTTTTTATTTAAATCAATATGAAATCAAATAATCACCCCAGCAGTGTTCTTACATTTGAATTTTAAAGTAGCTTCTGATGTATTACACTATTACTGCCCTCAGCCATATAGAATATTATATAACCTGTGTAAAGTGCCAAACAAGCTTCAGCGCAGTACTCTGAAATTACAAGTGGCTCAGGGCGGCACACATATATATCACCTCATGATGCCGTTTCTATGGAAACCATTTTGCAGATCAATCAGCAGTAGAATATGAGGAGTGAGGAAAAATGTATATATGAGAAAATATTGTATACTATATGTTCCTTCTCTAAGATTTTTTGATGAAGCTGACAGCAGACACGCGAATAAGCTTGCTTCTGAGTTCTCTACAATATCAGGAGTACATCAATGAGTGCTTTACTGCAGAATATCATTCCGAATTCCAAGAGTTTTCCTAAATCGCCGCTATGCCGAATTTCGTGGCGCAGCTATCGCGTGATGCAATTAAAAGGTATAACTGTCCAGCGTTTCGTTTGTTTATTATTTGTCTAACCAATCATTTCTTGCGAGTTCTGTCTTGCAGCGAATCATCGGCTGTTAAACCTAGCGGGAAAATCAAAATTTTAAGCAAAATTTGGACTAATTCATTATTAAGAAATCGGCTGGACCAAAATTCATCAGAATAGCTCTTGCACCCAAGCACATTGTTACCAAACTTTTACTCTCTATACAACATTCTCGAAATATGCTTGATTTGGTAATGGTGTTTCGCACAAAGTGAAATTTTCATACATGGTTCCATCACCTTGCGGAACAAACCTAAAAAAAAAAAAAATTGTTGGCCGAACATTTTAAAATTGGTGTCATTCGAAAGCTGAATAAATTTAGGGGTGGTGCACGATCTATTTCCAAGCTTCTTTGATAGCTATATTCAGTAAAAAGTTATATAGGTTTTTAATTTGTGGAAAATTGGAAAACTGAACAAAATCGCTGTACTATGGGATGAAAATCCATCTCGCGGTATAAAAGAGAGTTGCATAAGTTTCGGCAGCATCGCACTGTAGCCTGCCCCAGTGGTTCACTGGTTAGCGCGCTTGCCTCTGA
This sequence comes from Symphylella vulgaris, assembly GCA_034698405.1. Taxonomy (NCBI): domain Eukaryota; kingdom Metazoa; phylum Arthropoda; class Symphyla; family Scolopendrellidae; genus Symphylella; species Symphylella vulgaris. The sequence goes on along the minus strand of JAQGBM010001285.1, from coordinate 2,542 downwards.
ATCCGGACGGTCCGCGGTTCAAACCCCGACTGGGGCAGGCAAGAATTTTCGGTGAGTGAAGAAATTCTTGAAGTGCGACGGCTCCTTCTGATGAGTTTAAGCCGTGATCTTGTGTAGATCCCCTTTGCACTCTGTACATTAGCCACACAGGTATGTAAAAACCCTGAGGCAAAATTCAAATCTAGTGCAGTCGTAGTGTTATGACCTTCGTTGTCGCGGTTTGGGCCGGGATAAGTCGACTGTGGGAGATCGACTGGTCGGGTGAGTTATATTTCCATCCTTCCATCGGGAGATCGACTGCAAATGAGATCGACTGACCACGAGAGCGACAAAAAAGCGAGTAGCGTGCACCGTGTATTTTTTTGTCGATTTCGTGGTCTGTCGATCTCCCGGTAGAAGGGTGCATATAAGTCGCTCTGCCGATCTGTCGATAACCTGGCTGTCGACTTCCTGCTCCCAAGCTGTTGTCGCTTACCACGACGTTAAAAAATTAAATTAACAGACAAAAATCATCGCACTGGTACAGAGGCTATTGGGGAGTCACGCACTCCTTGATGTACTCCTGATAATATGTATAAGAACCTGTTTCTGTATGTGTAGAAGCCCTTATTATTAAGACTGTCAGCAGCAAAAGTTTGACAGCGGTTGTCTGCAAATCTGGTCCATGCAGCACTCAATACCCCATTTGTCTCTTTTGCTATGTAAGTTTTACGTCCCAGATTCAGCGCGCGGCGGTGAATGCTTTAAATGCGAATAGAACGAACGAAAAACCAATGTTTTGTGCATTAAGAGAAAAATCGGTTTTATATCAATCTATGAAAAGTTATTCAGACGTTGAAGTACTTGTCATGTACTAGAAGTACTGTATTGACTTTTTTGTATTTATATATTTGATGGCGGCCTCCTGCAAAAGAAGAGATATATAAAATGTTGATAAGTGTCGTTTGAAAAAAAAACCCTGCACTAAATCGATTGGAAATAGCAAAAAGGAATTTCCAATAAAGAAGCTTCTATAGCTTCCATCAGCTTCAGCACAAGAAGATGTTATTTCTGGTTTATATAAAACGCCATTAAAATTCTATCATCTCCTTCTACTTTTTATACATCAAGCATCAAGTAAAAAAAATATTATATTGGAATTATTATGATAGTTTATTGCTGCGTTGTAAAAATATTAAGTTTACTGGTTTATATACGAGTTTAGGCTATACAGAAAGAGAAACTTTGATGATGTTTGTGTATAAACTTTGAAAAAATTTATTTTATATACATCAAGTATTAAGTTAACCTTTACCTTAAAATAAATTATTTGTTTATCGCAAACAGAGGAATTTGATATCCTAGGTTCATTTAGCCCCAGTGGTCCAGTGGTTAGTGCGCTATAGCCTCTGAATCCGGAAGGTCCGCGGGTTTACACCCCGGCTGGGGGCGGGGTGTACGTAGTCTTAGGCGCGAAAAGTCAAAGGAGCGAACAGTAACAAAAACCTCTCGCATACGTCTGCCCCCTGTTTCGGAATTTTGGCATTTGATGTTATGAACTTATTCCCGTTCGCTCCTATGACTTTTCGCGCATAAGACTACACCCCCTGGGGACGGGATAAGAATTTTCGGGTGAATGGAATTCTTGAAGTGGCGGCTCCTTCTGATGATCGAGAGTTTGAATAAACTGAGGTCTTGTGTAGATCCCCTTTGCACACTGCACACCAAAGAACCAGCTTATCCAGGTCTGTAAATCCTGTCCATGAGGCAAAATTCAAATCTCCGTGGTCGGGTTATGACCTACGTTGTCGTTTACCGCGACTTTAAAAAATCAAACCAAGCAACAACAAACAAAGCTCGTTTTGAAAATTCGCCTCCGACGGTTAGATAGCAGCCTCCCCAAGACATTTTCTGAAAAATTCGCCCCCTCCATAGACCTCCTCAAAACTGCGTCTGCTGGGGGGGGGGGGGCGTAAAATTTGTGCCCAGGGCCCCCATAATCGTTATAAAAAATGTACGGGTATTATTGTTTTCCATTCCCGATATCAGTTAATGTCCAGAAGATATTTTTATGAATGTATCGAATTTTTTTAAAACCCAAAATTTAATTTTTATATAGAAACTGGAAAGGTGTTTGAACCTGCGCTATGCGATCCAGTATCTATAAAGCAAGACTTCCGTATCTCTCAGTTGCCGACGAATTCAAACATTTTCAAGATCTGTGAAGGAAAAAAAAAGTACCATCATATTGAATTATCTATAAGGAGCAGATACTGATGCATTGATGCTGATCAGTATGGTGGAAAATTTTTCAGCATAAAGTTTTTAACGATCAATATTAAGGCACCGGGGCGAAAGTCAGCTCTCAACAAAAAAAAAAGTTAATGGTATTATATTGCCCGGTCCTCGATTTTCGTTTCGTTATAATATGTTACCGAACAAGAAAACCTTTTCTTCAACTGCTGCTACATATTCGGCGAACTATTAAAATAGTTTTGCTTCTTTAGACTTACAAGTCATGTATTCAGGCCGAAAATCATTTGGGGGGGGGGGGGGGGGGGAA
>JAQGBM010001284.1:0-10979 GCA_034698405.1 Symphylella vulgaris | reverse complement strand
TTTTTTTATGTGGCTCTTTTATCGAGTTGTAAATTGGACATTTGGCTCTTCCCAAAAAATTCTTGGCCACCTAGGGATTATATATACGGAGTATGTATATTGTATAGCTTCGCTATACATATCGACTTCCTATGACTTGTGCCAATATCGACTTCCTATGACTTTTGAAAAAAGAGCTTCGAAAAAAAAAAAATCTACAATCATAAAATAAGCAAATTTCTTCAGCATAATTAAATAAATAAATAAATAATAGTTTTTTTTTTAGACGATTCCAAGCTATCCAAAACAAAAATAAAATCTACAATGTTTACCGGTAGCCTCATTGTTTCGGAAATTCGGAGCACTTTTTTTTAAACCACAAGTCCGCTAACTTTAGGATGAAGTCGATATTTGTGTCAAAATAAATGAAATCAACGTACCCTTTATGATCCATTCCGCTTGGTTTTGTGACAAAACCAGCCAATTATTTCGTTATTTTGTAATATTATGGAATATACAAAAATCCACTCAAACATTTATTTGATACAAAAAAATGGAATGTGTGTGAATGATTTCATTATTCCATAATTTTCAAATAAATAAATAATTTAATAAAACGTTCTGGTTTTATCACATTATATAACGTATTAAGCTGAACTCATCATTGGTCATATCATAAAATATTTGGTCCTATTATAATAATTATAGCTCACTAGCATATCAGATATTTGGTTTTTAAAATATTTTGTATAGCTTATACTTTTCGAATGCTCAATGCTCATCATTATGCTGAGTATGTAGCCTACCTAACATTAATTATTACCGGTACTTAATCTAAAAATACCACTGCATAATATACGAATCGGTGTTTTACCAGCATAGTCTAAGTTTAATATCGGTGAATGGAGTTACAGGCTTGTAAAGTGGTGTGATACATTTGACAATCTGTTTTTCGTGTTTTTTGAAGCACTGTTCCCCAGAAACGTAGTCTAAAAATGAAAAACAAGAATAAATAATGATCTAGGAACGGTTTACTTAAGCAAAAATTTTGTACACCTACTTTGCAGAGCGGAATCAGCGGATTCGTCGTCACAAATAACATCCAAAGCTTCATGTAACATATCGGTGTATGGCTTGAGTTCTGCCACTTCAGCTGGATCTCCTTTGCACTCTTCGTCCACCTTGGCCAAACAGGTTTTAAAGTTCTCATTTACACTAGAAAAAAAATTAATATTTAGCCAGTATGCCGTAACGGTAACAATGTTCACTGAAAAAGCCGATCGAGCTTTTCTCATATAGGAAAAATAAAGTTATTAGCCGATGACATTTTAAGATGTCGCCTGATCGCTTACCCCCTGCGAAATTTGGGTCATTTGGTTTCATTTTCTGTGCGTGACCACACTTTTCACAAGCTATAGAATTTAATAAAAAATATACCGTTTTAAAGCTCACTTATTCTTGTAGGGATCGGTAACGGTGAATTTCATATTTTCTTAAAATGAATTTTACTATTTTTAAATATTTTTTTTAAAGACCATGTTACAGTTTTTTGTCAAAAAAGTAAAAAGAATAAAGGCGCGTGAATTCAATTTTTTGGCCTTTTTTTACATTATATTTAAAATTATTAAAATACACTTTAAGAAAATATGACATAAAAATTATACGGTGATGAGTCAAAGGTATCTTGTTACTATAGTGGAATAAAAAAAATTGTGAAAGTCCCCTCCGAGGCACTAGCGGTTAATATAACGCTGGACGGTTTAATTAAGGCTTTAAAGTGTATTTATTCCAAGGAAACTGCTAATACGAGTATGTGTGATAAATATAGCTAATTATCGTGTATTTTAATTAGTTTTCTTAAAAGATATAAATTGAGAAAGTTATTTTAAAGCAAAATAACCGATTGTGAAAAATTGCGAAAAAGCGAACCCCTGTAAAATCTAGCGGATTTTACTTTTAAGTTGGCAACCAGCTAGAGTTTTAGTTTACGTTTAATTGTATCTTCGGAACCGTTGAACGAATATGGACGTGTGATATAGCCTACATCATAGAAATGTCCGTATTAAATAGATCTATTTGAATATGTAAAAATATTGTGGTATATCACAGTATGAAATAAAAAGATATTTAAGAAAAACTAACTTTTTAATAAAAAAAGGAAGTGAAAGTCAGCGTGGTCACGAACTTTTTTTTCTCAAAGCATGCAGGAGGGAATATGGCGCCAGCGAGCGCGCGCTCTCTCCTCCAACAGCACGCATTTTCAATCATCTTGGGGAATATGGCGGCCGCATGAACAGGTGCATGGTAACGTTCTCTCATACCACGGCTTTGAGACCTTCACTTCCTTCTCCCCTCTAATTCAATGGTACAACAGCCGCCATTTTTAGTTTGATGGCTTCTGAGTTACTTGTGAGTATGATATGGCCGTCATTTGTATAATTATGTACAGTACCCCGTATAGGCTAGTATATTGTAGGACGTAGGTCTACCTAGTAATTACAGTATACAGGAATTACAGGCCTGCCTATAAAGGACCAAATACGAGTTGGGTCGCATTATCTCGCCTTATCATTAATTACTTTATAGACCTATCCATACGTATATAAACTTCCGAATCTTGGGTTACAGGTTTTGGAATCAATCTTTCATTTACCGTTCTAGTTCTTACACAAGAAAGAAAACAATCAGTATCTTCCAGCATGTTATAGCCTCATTTTGACACCTATCACAGTACATGTCTCTATAATATAATATGATAGGGCTTCTTCCTCCTCATATAGATTTAAGCCACAACAGCTGTCCACTTTCTCAAAAGACCAAGGCGCGATGTTTATGGATAAACACAACAAACGCTGAAATTCCATTTCATTCTCAGTAGCTTCCGTTTTTTGAAAAATGGGAACGAAGGCTTCAGTTTCATACCAAGAGTTCGTTTTTCGGATTTAACATTTCAAGTCATAAAGGATTACGAAGAATCCATTTCAATGATACGGCTTCTGCAGAGAGAGACTTTTATATTATGCAGCTCGCAGTAGATCTTATTTGTATGCATTGAATATAATACAGTAAGTTGTATGTGCTGCTCAGCAGTCTGTCGAAATCAGTTCCGAATAGGAGGAAGCGAAACACATTGAATAAAAAGAAAATGTGAACTTTATATATATTCGCGAAGAAAACGTATTAGTATAATAGCATGTTGACTAGACTAATCAAATATAGGGGGCTCCATGTATAGTGCTATAACCGTCACGGTGTTTTGTATTTTGATTCTTTGAATTATTAACTTTACGCTATACCCATAGAGCTATATATTATAAATTTGTGTAGCCTATTGAGTACAGTCATCTGCTCCAAACGTATTGGGCTGGGCTGAATTCTTATAATAGTCTACTAGCGCCACCAGCGGCTCCATAACCTGGAGGAATTTCACATGCAAACACGCGCAAGCAATGTTCAAGCTGCCTCTCAGGGCACAGAACCCCGACCAAGACTATGTACAGTTACCGGCATTAAAATTTTAGACAGATGAGATGGATACAACCTAACCTAACCTAACCTATAGATTTTATCTCATATCATTCATCTCATGTCTAAAATTTAATGCCGGTAACTGTACAGTATAACATTAAAGTTTATGAGGCTAAACCAATATACTCGTATCAAGGGCAGATGGATTGGAAATTAGTACCACTGTCCTACAACGGAAGTATAAACTGGCAAGATTAAAAAAAGAAAGCCGAGTACAGTAGCTAATATGGTAGAGAGTCGGCTTAAGATGCCTAGGGACTTAGGATGTTGGGGCAAGAAATTTTCCGAGTTCTAAAGCATTGCTCCTGGTATGTACAACGGATCGAAAGAGAAGGGCTCTGGTTATACCCGTGCTCGTATGGTGTTTATCCGCACGTTAAAGACCCAGCTTTGCGGTGGCAAAATTGTCCCTCTCCGTGTTATATCATCTAAAGACTAAATATGGAAAGAGACGTAAATACGCAAAAACAACAACAAGCTCTGCAAAAATTACATTGCAACCTCAGAGTAATGAATAAGATATTTGGTTGCAACAATAAAAACAATGAACGAAACAAAATAATTATTTTGCACGTGCAAAAATAATATTGTTATTCGGTCTAACGACACGTGAAACTCGTGCAGTTAACGAGCGCAGGTTCGTGCTTCTGCAACTAATATTTTTGGTCAACGTGCTGCTACGCGAGCTTCATCTTCTGCTCAAGACGGCAAGGGAGGCAAAAAAAAATTTTTTCTAGGCTTGTTAAAAAGATTATTCCGAACGTATAGGATATAACAATAATATATGATTATAAAAAAAATTCCCTCCGTTGATTTATAGTTGTCAGTCACAACAATAAACGTTAAATTAGCGTCTGGAGCATCAATCATAAACAGGGAAAAGAAGAGAAGTTAAACGAATATTTTTGGCACGATATTATGATTCGTAAAAAAAAAAAATTAGACAAAACAACAAAGAGGGGGCATATTGTTTCAATGTGCTCCATCCCTCCAATAAAAAAGACTATTTCGATATTGTTTTCCTTAATATGATGCACCTGTGCTAGGAGATAAAACAAATATGACGGATTTATGACAAACAAAATCAAAAACAACAACAAAATTAACTTTTGCTTTGAATGGGGCACTGACCCGAGATGTGCTTGTTGGAAAATTTTGGGTTTATTTTACCCTAAATACTTTGAAATGAGACTTACTCTAAAATGAGACTAGTAGCTTACTTTGAAATGAGATTAGTAGCCTACTCTAAAATGAGACTAGTAGCCTACTTTGAAATGAGACTAGTACTTTAAAATGAGCCTAGTAACTAGCTAGTAAGTACTCTAAAATGGCCCTAGTAGGCTACTTTGAAATTAGACTAGTACTCTAAAAATAATGAGACTAGTAGCCTACTTTGAAATATTCAAGATTCGTTTAAAACACTTTTCGAGAATTTCTGTTTAAAATATTAAGTTGTTAATAATTCGAGAGGCTCTAAAAAAACTTGTAGCCTATCCCGTGAAATCCACAAATATATTCAACAAAAATTCACGGAAATCATGTCCACAGGCTATAACTGAACCAATAAGGTTTTTATTCTGGGTATATAACTGGGAGGTGGAAGTTTTTTCTTCAAATAATACCGGTAGCCTACTGTAAAAAAACTTTTACAGAAAAATCCTGACAACTTTTTACTGCATAGACCACAGACGTATACCTGTTTTATTGAAGGGTTTGTCTGTAAACAAACAGATTTATCTGAAATTTAACGGGAAAAGTGCATTTTCCTGCTAAAGTACTCAGTATAAAATAATATGTTTGTTTACAGACAAACTCTTCATAAATTTATAGGTATTTCTATAAAAAAGTTGCCCGAATTTTTATGTTAATTCACAGAATATAGGCTATATAAGCCTAGTAATTTGTCGGATCATTCTGATCGAGACGAAACCCTGAAAAACACAAAAGTTATACTCGTTATCCTACAACAATATTACAGTCCTGCAATTTTTTCTAAGTTACTTGGACCTTTCAAATCAGTAGACTATTCTCGTGGAATGGATGTATGTGACAGTCGTTGACATCTGTCTCAAACATCTAGGGACCGCAGGATTTTTTGTACAATAAAATCTGGCTCTCTCAAAATGTTGCAGCCAGAATAGTCAATCTCACACAGAAACCACTAACTTCTTTTACTCGAGTTTTACTTCCGCCCGGAAGCGGGAAAAAATGCTGCTCTCCGCGAACTGCATGATGATAACCAAGGCGTAGCCATCTTTTTTTTCGATAAAATTTTAAACGAAACATAGCAGCATATAGTCAGAGTTAATATTATAAAATAATAAAGTATGCACTTTCGAATAACTTGAGTATAATAATTTTGAAAATAATAACTAACTTTGTTGGCTCGGTTTAGAACGCATAACATGATTAAAATTAATCATTAAAAGGGCTCTTTTCTTTCTTTCAAAAAACAAGTACCGTATAACGCAAAAAAAAAGGATTTTACGTGTCATTGGCATCAAAGTTTCGATCGCTATTTTACAATTTTAATAAGGTAAGGAAGATCGGGATAAAAAAATAATTTGGAAAACTTTATACCGACCACCCATTTTCATTGCTGCAGACAAAGTTACACCGCAAGCAGAAAAAAATAGCAGAAAGAAGAAGCACAACAGCCAGTTTTCTTCACGTTCTCCACGTGATATTGCTGCTGTACGAAAAGTTGGCACGTGCCGATATTGCAGCCGAAAAAGCAGAAAAAAACAACTAACACAACACAAATGTTGCGTTAAAATGGTTAATAAACAATTATCGCATCGCGGAAAAGTGAAGATAGCTGGAAAAAATGAACTATAAATGGGGGAAGGAAAGTATTCGGAAAGCCCCGAGTCCAGTATAGTACAAAAATAATAATAATAATAATCAGCCCAATCGATGGACCATGGACATAAATATTAATTTTTGTCAAGAAAACGAAGCAAAGAAGCCCGGGCGTAATGGAATATCGTTGTAATATTTTTTTTTTCAAAGGGGAGTAGTCATCAATCATAATTGATAGCGTCTCTATAGCAAAAGCTTGGGCATGGAATCGGTTCGTATAAATAAAAAGCAGGTTGCTTATAGAGGGAAAAAATACATTTACGATATCGAAACAATAAATTATTTCGGTCCGCGCGCATCAGACAAAAATGTTAGATATGCGGAAAATTTTGGGAGATATAACTTGATACAATATTGGTTTAGTAAAGTAGGCTATGCCATTTAGGGTAGCCTATACGGTTTTTTTTCTGGCTCTTTTGAGTGATATCTTAAATTGCAAAAAATGACATGCGCATTCACAGATCCTATATTTCTATATCATTATTTCCTATATAACATTTTAGTGGCCTAATATCGGTATCATGGGTATAGGTAGCATCTCTAAAATAAACGAAAATTAATAAAAAACATGAGGGATATACTTCGTAGACACAATCATGATAAAAACTAACTTATAATCGACAAAGCATATCTTATTAATTTTTAACCTATAAGATTAATAATTATGTCCATTGTCCAAGAGAAGCCTCATTCCTAGCATTAGGGATCTTTAATGTGTAAACCAATAACAGGACGTTCTGAATATAATTCAGTACTTTCTTGAATTTGTAGAAGATTTCAAGTTTTTTTCCGGTTTTTGCATATCATTAAAAAATATTACCGGTAAGACAAAAAATTAAGTAGAAGTTCATAAGAAGTATAAATACCATACATCTTTTTATTAATTTTATATCGGGCATCCTCAAGGAGGGTGGGGGCCGGGGGGTTACAGGACAGTCTTAATAGGCTATATAGGAGTCAGAGAGGTTCAATTCATGTAATAATGGCTCCAAGCCACTTTATCCACCATCTTGGCTTTACGATGGATTTTCTGTATCTTATCAATGTCTGCCTGTCTGGGCATTCAATTATCACTTAACTGATTGGGCGCTACTGTCCAGTGGTGTTGATTGGGACCATTCCAAACTTCATAATATGCATTCTACGACGGAAAGAATATTAGAAATGGACAAAAAGATACCGGTAGTTATTTGGATGATAAGATGTTAATTAGACCCCTGAATTCATAGGAAGTTTGAAACAACCCAATCTACAATACAACAGTACAGTAGCGCGCGCCCTCTCAGTAAATTATTATTAAGAAGCCCCTTGCATGCCTAGGCAGTAGGCATTGATACGATACAGAAGGCATCGGTTATACGAATCAAAAAACGAGCTGATAACGAGACCGAGTCACAGACATCAAGGCATTTTTCGCAATGCACTTTATTCTAAAAAATTCTAATACGAATAAATTATGCGACCGCACGCGTATAAGGGTATGTATATCGTATAACTTTAAGAAAATGTCCTAAAAATCACGTACTTTTACCATCATTCAAAGGCACATTTTCATCAAAACAAAATTCCTCTTATTCTCCTTCTTATCTCTATATACACGAACACGAAATATACGAACAAGCCATATAAGCAAGTTAAAAAGGAGTCAACAAATTAATCAGCTAGTCCCAAAAGTGATGCATAGATGGAAAAATTCCCTAGACACTAATAAGTTGCACGGGTAAATTGGGATGTTGTTCTGTTTTCGATAATATTATAGGTTTTTTTTTTCCTGTTTTGTTTCCATGAAAGTTGTTGCAGGAAAACCAATTTATTCCTGATTTTTCGTCCGCGCCACTCCGCCACATATATAAGTGATTGATCTATGCGTATATACAGTCTCTTTGCGCGCGGGCATTAGCGCGGCAATATATAGCGGCCACCGAGATTTTCGGACGTATAATAAAGTTTGTTTGTTGAAAGGATCATAATATCGAAGCATTCGTCAAATAATACGTCGAATAAGGTCTATCAACATAAGAATCTAATTGAATAAGAATAATAATAAAAAGGATTTTATTTATTTAACGTTGGCTAGGCTATAGACTGTTTTTTCCGGGGTTTATACCTATCTGCATGGTAACGGCATGCCACTTCGTAGAAAAATCACTTCCGATCATATAGCGTAAACCGCCATAGAGAACAACCGGAAATGATGATTCTGCTGCGCAGTTAGATGCGCAATAGTATTACTTGTTTACAATGGTGAAATTGTCTATACCGGTACCTTATTTATGCTACGGCCTATGGTACTTCATAATGCTATGATGATGATGATTATGCTGCGTTTTATTTACTGAGTCTTTTAGTCCTTTAGGACTCTATAACTCGAGGGGAATGGGCCCTAATGAAATGGTCGTGGAACAGACCACCCATCCTAGTACTGACCACACCCGATGCTATGGATTTACACAGATTCTACGGGAGGCTTATATATAGCCCCGCTCTTACAGGAAAACACTTTGTCAAATTTTTTTATAAGACATCTCTCTATGTTTGGAAGTGGTTCTTTAACGTAGAATTAATGTTTGCTGCTCCAAGCATCATTTTTGTTGGATTTAATATGAGCGGTATTATGATTGATAAAGGCGAGGGAATGTGTCAGACTCTGAAAGGTTGCGTCGTGGTCAGGCCACCCATCCTATAACACTGACCGCATCACTTGATGAAGATCTATTTCCTTGTCAATATAGATTTAACACTTAGCATGAGGGCTGGTGACAAAGCTTCAATGCCAACGGCAGTGAATTTTAGTTATAGGCGGGTTAGAACGTCTTGTTAAGATTTTTAGCACACCCCCACTCCCCCAGTCCCCATCCTTAAATGCTATTAATTAATCCACATTATAAACTATACAGAACCTATTAAACGGAATAAAGTTCTTTATACAGATTTCCTTCTTTTCGTGTAACAAGAATATGGGTTAACGATCTTTTTATTACAGTAATTTAACTCTAATTAAAACAGAAAAATTAATTTCATTTACGTATTCGTTCATTTAAAATCCCCTCTCATTTGCCCCCATCATATAAAATACCCAAATTTAACCCGTTTTTCGTTTTCAATTTAGAACGAGACCGCATGCATCGTCTTTAGCGTTGACTTGGGAAATCTTTTTTTGTTACATAACATTATTATTGATTAACCTTTCATATCATTATATTCGTTTTAAAAATATAAGGAGAAGAGGGGGAACTCGTAACATCGTCTGTATATGCGGCGTTATCATTATTGCCTGTTTGGGACTTCTTTCTCTAGCTCGTGAAGAACTTGAAAATTGAAGAAAATATTATTATTTCGTCGAGTCGTTTTATAATACGGAATTATTTTCGCATAATATAAAACTACCACCCAGTGTTGCCAAATATTTTTAAAGATTAAGAAAAAGTCTTAGGGATTTATGACAAAATAACCCGTAAGGAATGAAATTAGCATAATAATTATTATAAATTAGGCATTATTAATTTATGACCTGATTTATACCGATGGAAACATTATTATCTCCAATAATATTATACGAAGTAAAAAAGAATTTAATTTAATGTAAACTGTAAGAGAAGAAATATACTACGGATAAGCCACATGGATTAACAATAAGATTAACTACCCAAGGCCGGCGCCAAGGAGGGAGGGAATTTGAGTGTTACTCCCCCCCTCCCCATTTTAAAATTTCCTATCAAAAATGAGTAAGGTATATTTTCCATGAAAATAAAAACAAAAACAAAAATATGATGTTTTTCGGTACTGTACGGTGTACGGTTATATACCGGCCCCCAATGTATTTTTCTCCTATGTTTAACATTGTGGGGGCCGGCATAACCGTATAGTACCATTTTTTCCACATCCTTCCCTGGCTGATGACCCCTCCTGTTCCCATCCTGAAAATGTTTTTGTGACTTCGGCCCTTTTCAACTTCCAAAACCCTGGAGAACGAGCCGGGGAGCGAGTTGGGTCGTGGAACAGGTCAGCACCCATTCTGTTACTGACCATACCTGACGACCTTGACCTTCTTGTCAGCATGAGTTGACATTAAAACCATCATAAGGTTCTATGAATCCCTGGAAAGAAAAAACTATAGGCCTAATGGATACTGCAGCATGGCATAATCGATAGGAGATCGAATTATTTGATCAGATGGTACGTATTAGATCAAAATGTTTTTTTTCGGAAGTATACGCTCATATTTTCGAAAAACAACCCAGATAGGGGTGGGACGTGTGTTCCGAAAAGAAGAATTAGTATAGCTGCAGGTCATCACTTAAACGACAAAGGTCTATATAGCGAACGAACGAAAAAGAAATTACATCATGATATAACTTATTTCTTCTTTCGCGTCCAGCAGTTTGCCGTATAATACTTTATTCGCTATAGTCTTTATAACTTAGGAAACCCGTCTTTTTTACGTGAAAATCTAAATTGATTTTAAACAGCATTATAGAAATATAGGGTTTGAGGGGGGAAGAACGAGGCTTATTTGGGAGCCCCCTACCACCCTCCACCTTTTATGCAGAAAAGAAGCCAAATGTCTTGATCCTGCGGGTTAGATTCTTTTGGTGGTAGAGGGGGGGGGT
>JAQGBM010001283.1:0-10979 GCA_034698405.1 Symphylella vulgaris | reverse complement strand
CCATTAAAATTGAATGGTTGAACCATTAAAACCATTAAAAATGAATGGTAAAACCATTCAAACCATTGAAATTTCAACTGTTTTCCAATGTTTTTCCCCCCTTGAACTAACCTGTTGCATCTTGAATTGAAATTAAAGTATGGAGGCATGTGTTGCCAACTTCCAAGCATTGATAAAATCAAGCTTTCCATATTCGTTCCAAATGCCGTTTCGCCTTGCGTTTCGTGTTCATTTGTGAATTATTTATACATTAAAATATGCCAATATAAGTTAGTTTTTTTTTCAAATAGTTGAACCACCGATTTGGCAACTCTATTTCAAAAAATTTTAGAGATGGGATCAGACATCACATGTTGGTTTAAGCCGTCTATAGTGCAACAGTAAAATTGTTGAAATTTGCTTATACACTAGAAAAATGAGGATAAAAATCTGCTTCCTGTCATAAAAAAGTTTAAAGACTACAAAATTTTTCATGAAGACGAAAATTGGGTTTCTGGGCTCTGGCACAAAAACTGGAAAATGCAGATAGAATTTTGGGTTTGAGGTAGGTGATAAATGATAATACAGTAATTACATATCTACCCCTGAGGGTGATATCAAAGTCCCTGTACATGAAATTATCTCAGGATTGGTATCAGCTAGGGTCAAGGTTGCAACTTAATGCACTTGAATAAGAAATCCACATGGCGCTACATAATGGAGCGACCATTGCCCAGATACCAGATACGATAAAAATATCAATTGCAAAAGTTAGTGTTTATCATGGAAAAATACGAAAGAAAAAGTTTTCATCCGGAGGAAATCTCCAAAGGTGGACCACTGAAATGCCATTGTAAAAAGAGAGAGAAAAAAACGCGGCAAATTTACCACATCTCTTTCAGGTCAGTCTTAATTTTTAATAATAATAAAAACTTGTTTTAGGATTAGCATAATCGAATTCACTACATCCGACTAAAAATTGTCTGCTCTAGCCCCATGCCTTACCTCCCAATTGCGAAATACGCCACTGAAACAGCGACCGGGTGAAACAAAAGTGCATTGTGTTTGAATTCCATTCATTTTTGCCCTTTTTTCAAAAACATTTCAGGGGTCCACATTTAGAGATTTCCACCGAATCACAACTTTTGTTTACATATTTTTTCATGATAAACACTTTTGCAATTGACATCTTTTCCGTATCTGGTCCAGAGGCGGAGATGGCCCCAGCTGGATGTGCCCTTGCAACTGGACCAGGGGCACTGAAAGTCGCGCCATTGTGTAGCGCCATGGGGATTTTCTATTCAAGTGCATTACAATCCTGACCCTAGCTTACCATACCAAGATAATTGCATGTGCAGGGACTTTTGATATCACCTTGTATAAGCTTAATGCCGGGCGCATTTTTTCCTTTTTCCTTTTTTGAGCACGTGGCTAAAGAAGATCCCCACAAAAAAAGTTAACCAAGCAGAACGTAACACCAATCAGAATGCCCTATAATAGTATAATACACCGTTTGTAAGGATGAGAAAGCTCTATAGTTGAAGCGTTACATTATCTTTCGTTGCTATGGGTCCCGTATGTAAACAACACAGTGTAAGAAAGAAACAACATCATGACAACACGAGAAGCTGAATGAAAACAGCCAGCAAGGAGTTAAAAGTTTTGGTCGATTTTTTATTAAAAACACGGAACCTTTTAGTTTAATTGTTAAGTATTACTCATTATTTACTTTTTTCGAAAACTGGTATAATGAATAATTGGAAAACGACAGCATTATTATTATTATTTATTCACTCTTTGGTAATACCCGGTAGCTTTACATGTGAGGAAGATTACAATAAAATTATCGCAATTGAAATACCGGTATACATAATGATTGATAAAATCTCACTATAAACATTTTCTATAGATAAAATTAATTTCTGTAGAATTAATTAAAACATATTTTTAAGATTAGAGTTAAATGACAGAAAAATAGCTATATGGGTAATGGGTATTACCATGGAATTTTGTATATAATTAGATTAAAAGTTCAGGAGAGAACAATTAGGGAACCGTGTAGATGGAGATGTGGGTAACGAAACCTAGCATCGCCTCACAATCGCCATAAACTCTGCGAAGGAGTAGGGGGGCTCAGCCAAGAAAAGAGATCTTAATTTAAACTTTAATTTTCTTAGCGAAACTCCCTGGGCCTCTCTAACAGAGTGAGGGATGGTCCATATAGACTCCATAAAAGTATATTTCCCTTCTCTGGCCTGACGGGATCCAGTCTCTTCCGTGTATCGTGGGAATGGACATCCCTCCCCAGGCGGGTCCTTTTCATACTAATCCCATTATGAACCCAGAGACAGGCTTCAATGAAAACCAGGGCGGGAAAAGTCAGGACCCTGAACCTGGTAAACAATGGGCGACAGGAGGTTCTTCTAAGTTAGTGACGCCTGCGACAATCCTCAGGGGCCATTTCTGCAGTTTGAGGATACGCTCAATATCAGAGAGACCCAGATAGCCCCAAACAATATCACAATAAACGAGATGAGACTGTATCAGGGCGTGGTAAATTGGAATAAGATCAATAATGCCTGAAAGTTCCCCCTTAAGTTTACGCAGGGCGTAGATACCACTAGTGACCTTGGAGACCACATGATCGAAATGGGGACCCCAGGTCGGACAGGACGTGGAGAACCTAACGCCCAAGTACTTATAGTTGTCGCTCATTCGGGTAATAAAATGGAAGGATTTGGTCTTACTGATATTCAGGTTCAGGTCATTGGTTCTGCACCAATTACTGACCCCGCTGATAGCGCCACCGACGCCCCCGTCAGGCCCATCCTCGCTCTCCATGATCAGAAAAATGTCATCAGCAAACAACGGGATGTCATAATCTAAGCAGCCAGGGAGGTCGTCGATAAACAGGAGGAAAAGAAGGGGCCCGAGGATGGAGCCCTGGGGGACCCCCCTCTGGGTCTCCACCGAATCAGAAACCACCTCAGTTTCCCTCGTCAAAGTAACGATTTTTGTGGAGCGATTAGAGAGGAAACTCTCCAACCACTCGAGGGGAGCCCCCCGGACACCCCTGGACTCAAGCTTCCGCAGCAAAACACGGTGGTTTATGCTATCGAACGCAGCAGAGACGTCAAAGAGAATCCCTATCGGGTCCTTATACTTGGCGGCCGTGTGGAAAGCGTCCAGCACAGCGTCCCTTGTACCCCTACCCGTTCTAAAACCATATTGCCTGCTGTACAGATCCCCACCAACAAACTTGACCAATCTCTTATGAAAGGTATACTCGAAAACTCGAGAGAAAAGGTTACAAAGGGCTATGGGTCTGTAGTCATGGGGGTACATGTAAACGACAATTTAAAATAAATAAATTATAGTATTTAGAGGGTTTGTAATAATAACTAAAGAAACCATTAGTCTATGCGAGCGTCTAAATGCACCTCAATAAGCATTACCGTATTCACATTATTCTTATTACGAAATAATGCAATTCGCCAGTTAGCAGTAATTACTTAAATCGTATGAAAAATAATAATATGAACAAAATACAATCCCAGTTAGGACATGTATAAGTAACGCATAATGATGTACATGTAAACGACAATTTAAAATAAATAAATTACAGTATAGCTAGGCTAGGTTGATTATAGTCATAAGTGAAGCCGTGTAAGGCTGCTGCTGCATGCATTTATATAGGGATAGGACCAACCTCTTTTTTTCCAAGACGTCACTACTGCTGAGCTCGGAACTACAAGCCTCCATAGGGTCTATATCTCTCTAAAAAGTATTCAAGAAGTGACTAGGTGAATTCCAGCGTAACTGACACAACATTTTCAAAAAATTGCTATGGCATATTGTACGAATGTATGTATATTGATAAATTCCTTTTGGTTTTAATGTAGCCTAATCAATTATTAGTTGTAACTGACGCAACAAAAAAAAACCTTAAAATTGAATTAAGTGCTCCCACAAAAATCCAAAGTCCAATCCAAAAAACCAAAAAATCATTAGTACCAAACTTAGCTTATCGTGAAACATTGACACACATTGTATTACTGCAAAAAGTGAACAAAAAAAAAAAGCAATCCAACCCTTTAGCTTCAGCTTAAGATTTGGAATTAATGGACTTAAGCTATCTCTCATCACTGTTTTTTTTTAAGTGAGTATAAAAATTAAACCCTACTAAATCTTAATTTAATGTGTAAAAAAACTCTTACCTTTCAATGTATAGTTATCAGTGAGTATACAATCACACCATCACACAGAATCACAAAACTTTTTTTGTTTTTAACAGAATCACAACACAAGTTATTTTCAAATTTTTTCAATCCTCAATATTTCTATAAGTTTTCTGTAAAATCACCTCCTTTTTATAGAAGAGCTCTGAAGTGAGCATGCGTAAACTATCATCTCACAGAATCAGAAAATTGTGTTTGCTCAAAATGTTTCGATCAAAATCCCTTATGAAACAAACATCCTGTTTCCTGCTGGAGCTGCATACGGTACCAACCGTCAAGGCCAACCGTAGATTGAAAATGAGAACGAATCTTTTTACGTTATTTCTAACTTCTACATAATGCAGACATGATAAAATACTGAAGATCACTTGTTTTATGGGTAATATTGTAACTATTGGCATAAACTGTCTTCTACCTATCAGCTACCGTATCTGTCTTCTACGATACTTAACTACCTAATTCAGCCTAACTGGAGTGGGGGAGGGCCAATTAAAACCCTATAACTAATTTTAATGCCAGATATACTGCTATAACTAATTCGTGTACAAATAACAGTAATTTTGAACATATAGGCATATACTGACTTCTATCTATAGGTCCTACAGGGGTTAGCAGTCACACATAGCAAAGTAGTCGCCTCTTGCTAGTTGTCAGCTGTAGTGCAACCTGTAGCTTGTAGTAGTCACCAGTAGCATAGTAGTCGCCTCTTGCTAGTTGTCAGCTGTAGTTCAACCTGTAGCTTGTAGTAGTCACCAGTAGCATAGTTGTCGCCTCTTGCTAGTTGTCAACTGTAGTGCAACCTGTAGCTTGTAGTAGTCACCAGTAGCATAGTAGTCGCCTCTTGCTAGTTGTCAGCTGTAGTGCAACCTGAAGCCTGTAGTCTGTAGTCTTTCTTCGGTAGTGCGTCACCTGGTACGTAGTAGTCACCCGTAGCATAGTAGTCGCCTCTTGCTAGTTGTCAGCGGTAGCGTCACATGTAGCCTGTAGTCTTCTCCCATCAAGTGTACGTTCTAGGGTCTTCGGTAGCGTCACCTGGTATGTAGTAGTCACCCGTAGCATAGTAGTCGCCTCTTGCTAGTTGTCAGCTGTAGTGCCACCTGTAGCCTTCTTCCGTCACCTGTTCGTTCTTGGGTCGCATCGGTAGCATTCTTCCCATATGCAATCTGCACATTAAAGAACCCTCATACAGGTCTATGATAACACGTATATATTAAAACGACAAACCAATAATAATAATAACTAGTAAACCCGATGCACACAAGCGTAAAGAATGAAATGCATAAAGTTTAATAAAATTATGGGGTTGTCACATTAAATAAAAAGAAAATAACCAGCCTACAACTCGGAGGCTAACTACCAGTAGCTACCCCGCACCACACAAAACGCCTGACCCCCATTATAGTCCTGAAACCTCTTCCTCGCCCATCAATTCCAACTCGGATTGCCGATAACGGGGGTAAAGGCGCGGGGAAAGGGCCTAACGATGGGGTCGTGGAACAGGTCACCCATCCTAACACTGACCACACCCGACGGAGCTTGACCACAGATCAACATTAGGGAGACCAAACCCCAATGCCACTCCGCCTTGAGTTAAAGTTAATATGCTTTGCTAGAACCGTGGATTAGAGCCGTGAGATATGGGCTTTGTTTTAAAAATGATAGGCCATCTCAGAAATGTAGGAGATATATTATAACATATTATATTTAGGTTCTAAAGTAGCTTAAAATGTGGTTTAATAATATAGTTAACTTACATGATCATGTCGATCCGGTTTCTGATGAGTTTAAACTAAGGTGTTGTTCTTGGTCCTCTTTGCACTCCAACGTAGGTTTTAAAATAATACACAGTTGTAAGCTTATACGTTACCAGCGATGAATCGATGTATCGATATATTATACAATCATCATAGAAAATCAATGCAAATTACATACACTCTCTTGACCATTGTATAAGCCCATGTCACTTCATGCATGACTTCCTGTTATTTCCGTGACAGCGATATAATAATGTACCATATAATTTAGTACATCCTGTTTTTTCGAAAAAGGTGCACAATAGATTGAGAGAGGGAAGTGTCGCGATGAAGAAATGCATCGAGTGTGGAAAGCGGCCTGCGCTCTAAACAAAAGCTGAGAGATTTAATTTTTCAAATTTTTCTTCTGCTTAGCTGTGGTTTCAGGCAACACTGAGGCACCCACCCAGACACCTGTACCCTGTGCTCGCCCCCACACCCCTATATTGAGAAAAAGGGGAGGAGGGGGGAAGATAGAAAAAATAAAAAAGAGAATACGGCTTTAAATTGGAAATAACGGGCTAGAAAAATAAAAAATTGGGAAAATTTAATTTTCAATTTGCTTTTTGTTGGCAACCCTGTGCTCAAAACCACACCCTTATTCTACTTATATATATATATATCTTAAATAATTTATATCAAAGGGAAAAGTTATTTCATAATAGCATTTTGGTATACCTATAGGTAGGCTATTATAATACCGTATTATGGTAGCATTATGATGGTAGCCTATATTATACGGTAGCTATCGTATAAGGCATTTGCAATAAGTTATAATTAGTATATCTGCTAAAATATTGTATAGGCTATTAATTATCAATGATTATTTAACTTTATTAATTTTACTTCACAATTCCGTGTCGCATCCAGTCATGCTGCTGATAGGTGTAAAATCGGTATTTTTCGGTGCATGTAAAAAAGGAACATGATGTTTTTCTCAAAACTCCTTTTTATATATTATGCACTGTCACATTTTAAAAAAGGATAACAGTTATAGGCCTATAGTTCGTCTTGCAGATGCGGTGTAACGACATAATTTTCAATGTTGACGGTCACTCCTTTTCCTTTCTTCAGGAGAATATTATCTCGAATATGATATCTGTTTAAATTTTAAAAGAAATATGTATTTATTAGGCTATTATTGTAGAGTCCAGCAGTATCAACTGTTCAAACTTTTGACTTTTATTAGCAGCGAGATTGAAAATGTGAATTAACATTTATCATTTAACTTATAAGTTAAAAAGTTGAACCGAGTTTTTTATTATAATCTTTATTCATTGACAAAGTCGATCACTCTTATAAATCATTGCGATAAGTTATCTAAATTTGCACTCCTATATCATAATAAATTTACAGTAGGCCCTACCCATCGTCGGTACCATATTTGTCAGAACTCCGAACTTTTCAAAGTTTCATTACCGAATATTTTCATAGGTTCGATATAAAGAAAAGTTCGAACAGTCGAACTGAGAACTACTACTGTATAGGCTATACGTATTTCCCGTATTTCTATGCTCTTTTTTATATTATGCTTATGATTTAAAATAGGCTAATAGGCCATATAAAAGGGCATAATTATATTTAGCCTGTAATCTGTATAGTATAAGTAAGTTAGGAGCCAATATTTATTATAGAAACTAACTTTTTATCATTTTCTACATCATAAATGTAGAATTCTTGTAGAGAAATATTTTCCGGTGTGCCAATGTAGCTGATCGTCAGATTCTTCAAATCACCTTTCATCGGTACTATGTTGCTGTACTTTTCCCCACCCCGAACTTTATTCTGCCTATTAAAAAAAAATCAACAATTTTGTATTGTATAATTCAACTTCTAAACATTATTATGGACATGAGGCCTACTGCAAGCGTTTTCTTGTAATAATGGTATAAGTTAGCTTTGAGAGAAATACCGAGGAAATTACAGTACAGAGTATGGTTTTGTTCATTCAATTCACCCACATAATTATCACTTTCGCTGCCATAATGTTAAAAAAAATTTATTAATAGGGCGCCATCTTAGTTTTTGAAGTGGGTTAACATTTGACAGGTCACACTGAAGTAACTGGCCAATAGAATTGCCGGAAACCCGTGCCATTGCACATTCTGATACTTTGCTTTATTGAGGTGCCACTCGCTTAGTATTAGGTGATTGTTAATGTGCTTCGCATTAATATCTTCAATGAAGTCGTATAGTACGGGTGTATCACTGGTGATACATTGGCACCTTGATGAATCTTGCAGTGTATCACCGGTGATACACGTGGTAGCGAAAGTGTTAAAATACGATTAACTATCCAGATTGCAAGAAGGAAAGTAATTAGATTTGATTACCTGTTGAATATTATATCTTTCATGTAATGATGATGTTGCTATGCTCTCGACCAATGTAACGCCTACTGTAATAAATGGAAGCAAAAATTAGTAGAAATTATGCACTGGTGTCTGAAAAATACTAACCGATGTTTGGGAATTTGAGCTTGCTGATCAGTCATAATTTTTTGTACGTACATTTTCAGTCTTCACTCATTGATCAAGAAACTCACGAGTCAGTTTCAATCCAATAACTTTTAACCTTTTACTTATATAATGGAGAAATTCGATTTAAAAAATGGTATCGAATAATTCTGGTCAGCAACTTCGAATAACTTAACCAAAAAAATCTGTTAATTTTTGGGAAAAAATTCAGACCCCATA
The DNA here is from genome assembly GCA_034698405.1 of Symphylella vulgaris. Taxonomy (NCBI): domain Eukaryota; kingdom Metazoa; phylum Arthropoda; class Symphyla; family Scolopendrellidae; genus Symphylella; species Symphylella vulgaris. The sequence continues at coordinate 2,273 of JAQGBM010001283.1, read as the reverse complement.
AAACTGCATGTTAAGAGCGAATAACTTAGCCTAAGAGCGAAAAAATATACCCTCCTATAATACGCACAAGATCGAAAATGCTGTTTTATTCAAAACTCAACTTTGTATAAGTTAGAATCGAAATAAACATTAGTTTCCGAAAACTGAATACCAATTTCCAATGACACAATTTAGCCCAACTTCTTTCGTGAACCTGAAGAGCTCATATGATATGAGCATTTTTTTTTACCATTACAGTAAATGGGGTTCATTGGATTCAAGGTAATTTTTGCAATTTAAAATATTGCCCAAAAGTTCAATATAACCCAACTGACGGTATACCTATAAAGCTCTCATATTAAGCTCACGGTACACCAAATAAGTTGGGCTATTAAGTTATGAGCATTGTGCTGTTTCGTATTCTTATTATACAGAATACAGTAGCCTGTAGCCTAAGTTACAGTACAAGCAAGAAGTCCTTGGTACAAGTAACTATATTATACTCCGCTATAGAACTCACACACTATGTTATGTTACATTATTGTTACTCGTTCATAGCGTTTTTATTCGTATAATCACAGAAAATAAAATCTTTCATAACGCTATAACATAAAGATTTCAACCTTCTCCATCTCACAGACATGACTGTAAGTGTATAGGCTACCTACGCACCGCCAATAAACCGGTACTACCGGTATGTATAATTTTCTGACTTGTTAATCGTATGGGCTGGCTCCTCAGCGAGTGCCCAGTACTGTTGAGCCGCAGTCGGGAGTTTTCTTTTCGTGTGGAGGTTTTTTTTTTCGTATCTTGTATTGCAGAGTTGCAGACCCCACAGGAGCAAATTCAGCCCAAAACCAAATTCTGATTGAAAGCATGACTTTTGTTAAATAACTTACAATAAAATGGTTTTCTAATAAAGTAAAAAATAAATTTGAAAGGAAAACTGGAAATCCAAATATTTTAATTACAAAGCAGAAATATAGGAATTAGCATGTAGGGAATAATATTATTGGAATTTAATGGAAATGAAGTCAAAAATTCAAAATATCAAAATGAATGATATACGGGATACAACTTAAATTGCATGCACAAAACAGTAACTTACAACAGTACTAATATAGCTGGTATATCTGCACCGTAAACAAAATTAATAATTGTACGTATAGGCTACTTACCTAAAAATAAGATAAATTTCATAGCTGGAAAAAATAATAAAAGAGGGAATTAGATAATCTTTATATCGCGGTCCGATAAGCTTAAAATAAGTTACTTGGAATCAACATCGTATAAAGGACCGGACGGCGGACACGGACAGTGTTCATCATTTGTCTGATTACGTAGCGCTCCGTCAAACTCTAGCTTTTCGCCCAAAAAATAAAAAGCTAAGGTAATTAGGCCTATCATCTGCCCGTGTTAGACCGTTTTATAAACTGTTTGGTCCGTTAAACCAGAAACGGGTCACCGCAATAGCCCCGGATAAACTTTAAGTTCGAACTGATAAAGTCCGAACGGAATAATTATCCTTTTATTTCTCCCACAGCCTAATCGTCAATGTCATTCTGATTATTTTTTTCTGTCTTGTGCGGTTTTTTCTGTTCTGTCGGATTATAATAGCTGCACTCGATTCGTGCTCTGGGAACTGTCTAAACCTGTCTCCAGTAGTAACTTATACACAAACATCCTGATTGGTGCAAAATAAAAATTCACCAATCAGAAAGTTTTGTGTACTAAGTTACTGGAGACAGTACACAAAGCACGAATTGAGCCTAGCTACAATGTCGAGCCTTATTCTTTTCTGGGCTATTTCGGAGACCACAGTTAATTATAGGAGAAGCAAAATTCCGAGTTTGGATAGATATTTCTGCAAAAATTCAAGTTAGAGCAAAGCACTTTTTTGCAACCTGAATTTCGACCGGTGCAGGCTTATAACTTTATTACTCTGTTAGTACGAAGTACTCGTATGCCAAGTTGTCATAATTTAATTTTTGCATTAACTTTCTTGCAAGCTTTGAGATCCCATATAGTACGTAGAAAATTATTTGCCAAAAACAGAAGTCCACTGTAAAATGCTAAGTTACCTAGGTAAATTAACTTACAATACTTACCATTCATCCTAAAAGGTAAATACTGCACAACAGAAAAATAAACCAAGTCACTGTTTATCCAAACATAGGAAAGTTTGTTTTGTTACACTTTCACTTGCTACCACTTTCGAAGACAAAATATCCGATCCACTATCAAGGTTCCTTATTTTTAAAACGTGGCTAATTGCTGACATACATTAAAACGGT
>JAQGBM010001282.1:0-10980 GCA_034698405.1 Symphylella vulgaris | reverse complement strand
ATAAAAGTGTGTTAACGTTAATCTTATGTACAGCAACCTAAATTAAATTAGAGGAAAATTTTATTAATTTAGCCTACAAAATGATCATAATAATACAGAAGTTAAACTTTGTGATATTGAATGAGGGTTCCCGCTGAATAACAGGACTGGCGAATAATTTCCGACCAGGAAGTTGAAAGTATACGGTATTTTATTTGAATGAATGGTATACTACCAATGAATGAATATAGACTTTCGTAAATTAACCGGCTTTTGCCAGCAAGAAGATTAACAGCTTGAAATATTAGGATAATTAATTATAAGTGGATGAAGACGGTTTTGGGTGTGTGGTGAAAAATAGCCTATATTTCGTGCTCTGTACACGCTCTCCGTACAACGAATAGTGAGTGTAGAGGACTTGTGAGTGACATTTGCAATCAATAAAAAAATAATATATAAAAAACCCGAGGATAATACGGGAAAAGGTCGTGGTATAGTAATATAGATGTGAAAACTACGCAATTTTTTTTGCCATAAAGCAAAAAAACAGAGCTAAAAAAATTGACAGAGATTTGGTGGAAAAAAATATTATCACCAATTAGTTACAATAAGGGGGAAAAAAAACTTTATTGGGATAATATAAGAAAAGTGCTGTACGAACGATCGAGTATGGGCAGCTATAATTGCAGGCCGTCTGTACAAATGTTGAAAACCATGACTTTATAGCATACCCCCTTACTTACTTAATGATGCTAAACACGCCTTGAGAAGTTAGTAGCTGAAGCACTGGAATAAACCTGGTTTTTTATATATAATAGCCTATAGGAGGTGTCTTAATAACTAGTCAGGAAGTATTTATATATCGTGACATTCGTTCTGTCTTCATTCATTATGATAAACAAGGTAAGCACATGTATATAATATGACCAATAAAACATATAGGGATTGCATAATAAAATGATTTTCAATAGTCCATACTCACTCCGTATACGGTACGTAACTTATAATAAATAACAGTGGTTATTAACTTATACCGTACTTATGATATACTATAACTATTAAAATATATATTATACACTAGGCCACCGTATGCCATATAGGCCGGATGTCTTATATTATAAACCTGTATAGGCCTATATAATATAGCGAGGTACAAGGTAGCAATCAACTACCCCGGTATTTACACTATTTACAAACATTTTTAAGAAGATTTAACGTAAACATAGGCCTACCTACTAACTTATATAGCCTATTACGTTATCGATATAGGCTACAAAAAATTTTGTCAATTAAATAATTAAATTATAAAGCAATTTGGTTATAATGTGTACAAGTTTAAGAACCATATTATAGGGTCGGAAACGGCCTTTCAAGTCAACTTGACTTGCCACTTCAGATTTGGGTCACACAGACACAGTAAACCGGGCCACAACCCCCATAAACTCGGTATCATCCTTTTCTTTCCCGCCTCCGTATTAGCAGAGTAGAAGCTAACTTATTATAAAACACCTCATGCTGACAAGTCAAGCTCATTCAGGTGCATGGAGTCAGCGATTGGATGGGGAACCCCAGCGCTATTCTGGGGTCGCCAGGACAGCGCAGAAACCCGACCTACAGGCAAAACTTGGGTAGCACTAGCCTATAGGCCTATAGTCGGCACAATCATACTTCTGTAGATCTAAGGGATGATTCAAGGTGGAAAGGATCGGTTCCAGGGTTAAAGGAAAAAATATAAATCCTGGGTTAAAGGGAAAAAATCCTGGGTTAAAGGGGGAAAAAATTAATCCTAAATTAACTTAAAATGAAAACCTAATCGGGGACCGTCTATGATGCATGCATGTCACCCTATATAAATAGCCTAATTGTTCTTTTTGAAAATTTTAAAAAGCTTTTGCGGATATAGTATATTCGTACTTTGACCCATGCAGCATTCTGGCAAGTTACTCAGTTTTGTCTTATCCTTAAGCTATCTAAAATAATACCGTAATAAAAACGTATAACCTAATTTTCATAATAAGTTATTCATAATAGTATATACAACTTCCCAAAATGGAAATAAACATGACTAACTATAAGTTACAGTATATAACATGTTTTTAAGTATTTAATTTTTTAATGACCCAAAATAACTATCACGCAAAAGTAACATTAAAACAATGATATTCTCGTAAAATTAAGTTAAAAGGGACCATTATAAAAAGAACAAAGAAAGATAACATTTCCCCGGACATCACCAATTAGGCTATTTTAGGTAGTTTCTTTCCAGATTATATACAGGTACCTCGCATAACAAATTTACTCGTCTAAGGTCTATCGTATTCCTATATTGATAGCCTTCTTCGGTTTTATTATTATACCCATATAAACCCCAACACCCCCAAGGTTTGCTTACACAATTAAGTTGTATATATATATACCAATATTATTTACTCGCATTTGCATGTAAGTATAAGATAATAAAACTTGGCTGTGAGTGTCTCTTATAGCGCAGCACACATCCACACAAAAAATGAAATTCGTTCAAGTCGTGAAGAATGCTTCAAACAGTTGTTTCACACTAATTTTTTGTTTCTTCTTTTTGACTCAAATAGCAAAAAGGTCACTGACGCTGTATGTATAGGCTATACGAGCTATAGCATGCGTATTGCGTATATACGGGATATATTGGACCTATAGGCTATATATAGGCTACATTGAAATTTGAAATTAAAGTGATGATGTGCTCAAGAATTAATTTAAACTTTAAAATGTTTATTTTAACAGAATTTTCCACATAGGGCCTATACAATACATCCATATTTTCTTCCAAACATTAAACTTATATTTTTAAGATGATTATAATTTTTTTAAGTAAAAGCTTATTTAACACTTATTTTGTGAAAAGAAGCCCTGAGGATCGAGAGACATATGAGTTCAGGCTGCCAAAAGGCTACTTAAAAAAATTAATATTCATCTAAAACAAATTAAATGAAAAATCGCAAGTAAAATTTGGAAAATTCAGGTCAAAATTCGCTATAAATCATAAAATTAACCTTTAGCCTTGAAGTTTTTTATACAAAAAAGATAACTTCGGCTATGTAGTATGTAGTAGCCAAATTGGTCTATAAAACCCTGTAACCATTAACTTATCTCGAGATAGTTCACTCTCAAATTAATAGATTAACACTTTTGTAAGAGTATAAACATAAGATCGTATAACATAGACAATCAGACATCGAGTTACAATTTTATAATAACAATCTAGCTAAATTTCAATTTAGAAAGTTGCAAAAAAATTAGATTGTCAAGTCCATATTCCACAATCATGAATGAGAAGATAAGAGAAAGTCACCGGTGTCTCGTAAAACCGACCAATTCCAGAAATTGAGTAAGGTTGAATAAAACAGATTAAAAATCGACCCATGCACGAGTTCCTTGCTGCAAACTTGCAAAGTCACAAGGGTACATTTTACAAATTACTTGACATAGGCTAACATTTTGCCTACACGCGATTATAGAACATTAACTTAGGCTACACTGCTGAATGTCATAGTGTTTATATTACAAGGTATTATGTTACAGAGAATGTTAGTTAATTATTATAATTATGTTTTTAAGTGGCTTATATTACAGTAGAAGTAGACCATTCATGTTTAAATAGTTTAATATATTATGCACATGCTATATGCTTCTGTATTGTAAACAGCATCACTAAACAGCTAGGAATCTGAGATATAATTGAGTTGACAATTGACATTAATGATTATACAGTAGCCTATAATTAGGCCTATGATAAGCATAAGATATTAAAAGTAGGCCTATATATTAATACGAAGATACAGATATACCTTATACGGATGCCGTTATATGTAAAGAAATAGACCCATTTTTAACAGGTTTGGAACTGGAGCCAGAATTTAACCCAAAATGCGGTAAAAGTTATTTTTAAATAATCGTAACCTGTAATCTCGAAAAATGGAACCAGAACAGGGGACCGAAATTAGTATTAAGATTTTAGGAAAACCGGAAATTGAAGTTTTTTTTTTAAGCTATAATGTCATTTTTGAAACTATAGGGATTTGGAACCAAGGATTCTTTTGAATCTCTATTATTTCAAAAGAACAAAATAAAGTAGGCTATCAATGTATCATAGGTGTCAGACTAGAGGTGGGCAATTTCATGAAATTTAATCAGGATATTTTTATAGAAAATTACAGAAAAATTGATAATTTACCATCAGTATATATTTTAAAAAGGACCTATCAAGTTCTAAAGTTTAAAAAATATAATACAACTTGGCCAAATTTAGCCGATTTTAAAATTTGAAATGAAATTTAAGTTGAAATTTGTTTCAAATTTCATTTCAAATTTCAAATTTCATTCGGCACACCTCTATCCTGCCTCTATCTCAGACTGATCCAATGCTTTTATTTATATGGCATGAAAATGCAAATTATTCAATAGATTTATAAGCTAAAGACCTTAGCTTTTTTATGTGGAAACATTCCCCAAGATCTAAGTTAGGTTACTTTATAAGAAAAATCAATTTTTAAAAGCACCAGGGGTATCAGACATAACTTACTACCAATTTGGCAACAAAATTAACCCAATTTTGATTCAAAAACAATGAAAATATTGTAACATAACTTACGAGTATGTGATATAAACTGCCAAAAATATTGACTATTATTATGTATGTACCTTAGGCTATTTGCATATTAATAAGGCTAATACAGAATATAGCGGGTAATGCCATTTTCATTTTTGTTTTTCTATTTGGGGTCGATTTTATGAGAAATCCATAATATTATTATGCTTTTAAAGGTCGCTATGCGTGCGATGAAAATGTTACCTTCATTATTATTTAAAGGGACGCGCCAAATGCCACAGAAACTTTATAAATAAGCTTTTATTATATAATATATACTGCCAAATTATTTCTAGAATGTGTTTGTATAACGCCGGAACATAATGCTAATGTATCAAAAATTATTGGAATTTATAAATAAAGCCCAAGGTGAGGTAATTTATTTGAAAAATAAAACAGGTGGAACCACATAATTATTTTACTGAGTTTTTAGGCTACAGCACCAATTTTTCCAAAATGTGAAAGCTAAAAATATTATAGGCTATTAGCCTATTCATTAGGGCCAACTGTTAATTACGTAATTTTGTAAATAGGCTATATACCGGTACTGCAACTATTGTTTACATAAGCAAGAAAATTCGCCAAAACAAAGCAGAAAAGTAAGGGGGATCAGAAAAAAAAATTAGAAAAAAGAAAACACTAATTCGAAAGCTCTGTAGTCTGTATACCCGGTTGTTGGTACGTTTTTCAGTTTTTTGTTGTTGTTGTTTTAGTTTGTTTTGCTGTTTTTCTTTTCTTTCTTTTTTTTCTGTATTTGTTTGTTTATGTCTGTCTTTTGTTTCTTTTTTATTTCAACTTTTCTTTTGTTTTTGTTTTTATATCTATTTTTTGTTTTTGTTTTGTTCTTTTGTTTGTTTTTTTGTTTTTGTCTGTCTTTTGTTTTGTTTCTTTTTTATTTCAATTTTATTCTTTTGTTTTTGTTTTTATATCTTTTTTGTTTTTGTTTTGATTTTTTGTTTTGTTCTTTTGTTTGTTTTTGTCTTTTTGTTTTGTTTATAGGCCTATTTATGGTTTTTGTATTTCTTTTTGTAGTAGCCTACGCCTTTTTAACATCGCGCTAAGGGTTAGATTTAATTAAATTTAACTTACTATGACCAGGGGGTATATTTTCGGGCCGTCTCGTCCTCCGTCCCTATTTTAAAATACTATTTTCTAAGTAATGCACCATTATTTCGTTCTGTAACTACCGTAAATATATTGTCATTACATATTATTGTATAAGTACAACAAAATTCAGAAGAAAATGATGGTGAATTTCTTAGAAATATTTTTATAACGAACGGACGGAGGACGAGAGAAGGCACAAAATATACCCCCATAGGCGTCACTCAACCAGAATTTCTTGCCAGCCCTAATCCTCATAACTAACGCGAAATTGGGCTTATAGAGTGCAAACAAACTATACCCATAATTCACTGGCACTGACACCATTCTTTTTAGAGGCGGAGGGTGCATGCAGTCCCGAAGAAAGCAATTGGCAAAAGGACATAATCAAATTCATTTGAATACAAACACTACAATTTATTATTTTTATTACTGACATTTGTTACGGATCTATCTCTTACGTGTGTACCTTTTCGACATAATTATGCTGTATATACGAGTATAATGTACCGGTATGACATATAATATCAATACAGCATATCTATAGGCTATACATTGTGACAATTTGATATGTATCTAATTTTGTATCTCTCATTGAATTCAGGCCACTGTATAAAAACAATACCCTACCTAGCTGCAGTTTAATGATTTATGCAGCCAAAGTTACTCTTACGTCAAGCCAAGGTCAGTCGATAGCATAACAGATTACGTACTATACGACCAACTTAATATAGGTTCTCATTGAGTGGTGTGTGTTATAGATTTGGTATTATTTACGTACTGTATGATTTCCGATAACAAGGCTTTCAATGTGAAAGCAATTTTTTATACCGAGTAAGCTGTTTAAAAAATTTTCAACGTTTTACATGTTTAAGGACACTGATCATGTGCCGCGAATTGAAAATTAGTTCTCTCTGCCAAATAATTAATGTTCAATTGCCTCTTGAAGTCTTGGTGTACAGTTTAAGACTTGTTTTGAGTTACTTAACAAATCATTACCGGTATCATTAATCATTATAGTTACCATCCAATTACGATGAACGCGAACAGAACACCATTATTATAATAAGAAATAAACCTTAAAAGTTACCACCTTTCTATAGGTAAACTTAAATACGGCCCCGTATAATTTCCATGCACTATTCTTATTAATTCCCAAGGAACAATAATTATTGGGGTCTACATGGGATCTCGGATTAAAATCATATGTTTCCGATAAAGAACATTGCAGAACAACATACCGGAAGGGAGTGCAATGCCAGATAAGAGCCTACCGGTATAAATTCAGTTCCGACTTTCGAGGGTGCAGTTGATTTCATACGTTCTTACGATAGGGTTACTGATATACAAAGGTTTTTTTTAATATTGTTATACTCGTATTCCAGTTACTGCTTTAGCACCTGACTACACAGAATTAAAAATCAACAATGATAATATTCGCTATCTTACGCATTACTCATGGTGTGATAAACACCATAATCTTCTTCTTGTAAACACAGCTGTTCCATGCAAAATTTTGCCCTAATTGTACAAGGCATTGTCTTTATTTTTATCATTTAAGAAAAGGAAGTATGTATGCAACTTAGTAGGCCTAAATGGCTTACTGAGTTTCTCGTACCCTTACAGTTATAGATTTCATGATCGAGTGAAACATAATGTGTTACAGTTTATTTCAGGATATGAAAATGATCGGAATTGTTAGTTACTGGTAGGCCAAAAACTTTTTAAAATTAAACATTCTCGAATGGTACCCAAAAAGTGTATGTTATAAAAAATGATTTTACTTGAAAGTCTGCCGCTTAAATTCATATATTTAGTTATAATTTCTGATTTTTCCTAGTCATTTTGGTTCAAAACGATTCCTATTCATGTTGTTCAGAAGCACCTGTATCAACTTATCTGTTTTCGGCTTTTTGCTGTATGTTTATATTGAAAAAATACGAGTAGGGCAAACTGTCCTATTATTCGCATCCCCCAGTTATTTTTGTTGGTTTTGATGAAAGCGCCAATTACTAGGGGGTGCCAACAACTGGGTGTTTAACAATATTTTTGTTTGTTTTACTATAACATCTTAAATATTGTAGGAAAACTAATTTGAAACCGATTTTCAGAAAGCTTAATGTCTGCTCTAATTGCATGGGAAAATGAAACATCTTCTGTACCTAAGTCCTTAAAGTGCCAATAACTGGGTGGTTTACCCTATAGGGAGATGGCAATATCGGAATACAAAAATTTGGAATTTTATCAAGGTCTTAATATTGCAATTTTGTTTGGTTTTTCAGTGTTGACAATAAACCACTGCGTGAAAAATCGGACGGGCCCATCAGTTATGCCCCCAATCATCAAAACGACGACAAAGTCCACTTCCAGAAAGGTAATAATTCTCCTGCGGAAAAGGCGTCAAAGACCAACAAGTATAATTCCTACAACCCACCCAGCAATGGCAGTCCATTGCTTCTCAACGTCACCAAAGAACTTAGCAAATCTTCACCAGAAATATCATCTAGCGGCAGTTCCACCAAGTCTCGCGAAAAATTTTTCAAGGAAAGAAAACCAGAGAGGTAAGTAGGCTATACAGACTCTTTTCTTCTTTTAAGTTAAGTTGGTTGTGCCTGTGTCGATCATGCTTTGTTAATCCTATATGAAATCCTATAGATCCTATATCTTAGATAGAAGGACCCTGCTTAGTTAGATCAAACCCAAATCCCTATCACCATGAGTTCATGTTTTATAAGGCCTATAGGGATAAACTCGTGCTGCGATCACTTAAATTTCCCAATCTTGATCATATCACTGATCAATTTTTGGCATGGGTGAAACGACCGGGAGTCATGTCAGAAATTGGAAACCAGAAGTCAAAGCTGTAGTCTAGCTATTTGAGGCTAAATTATCAATAATCACAGCAATTTGACCTCGTATACAGCTATATACCGTATATATCTCCTACGGACGTAATTGCTGAAGTTTAGTCTGTCGGTAAGATTTGTTTCACTGTGATTATCTCTTGATGAAACTTTTCCAAAGTTACCCAGCCTATCTGACCAATTTAATTTAACTTAGCATTAGCATCATTGCTTCGAGTCCAACCATGGAACATTAGAGTAGGTTAGGTACACACACGCGAGAGCTTTTTCATGATGCGATGCGCTGAGCTTTGATTTTTGATTGGCTGTTTTTTCGGCGTAGCCTACTGAAGTTTTAGCGGACTGTCTTTAGTTTTCGGTCTACTAATTACGTCCAAAGATTGAGTCAGCTGTTGACCGAAAAAGACAGTTGGCTAAAACTTCAGCACGCCGAAAAAAAAAACGGCAAATCAAAAATCAAAGCTCAACGCAAAAGCATCTCGAAAAAGCTCTCGAGTGCACCTAGCCTAATCGTTGTGATTGGCATTGGCACCTTTTGGAATTAAATGATATATACCGTACCGTTTATGATGATAAAGTAAATTAGTAATTGAATAATATTGATCACTGTTAGGTCTATTGCTGGCATTAAAAGCAAAATATGAAACATAAAATTATGTGACGTAACCTTCCGTCACTTCGGGCAATTTGAAAAGTCATAAAATCGCTGTATGACGCTTAAAATATTGAAACAATACAACTGGGTCCCTATTTTGAGCTATATCACTTCTCAAACTTCGCAAAATGACTTATGGCTTGACGAAAACTTGACGAAATGAAGCTATAGCCTATAAATAAACGGGAAAAAAATCATGGCAATTGCAAATATTATTTGTATTGATGCAATTTTAGTATTTTCTTGTTGTTATCCTTTCTTTGTCATTTAGTTAAATTTGCAAAGTGTACAATATATATCATCAAGATCAAAATACAGTAGGCCTACGAGGTAAATAGCTACCTTTCTAGCCCAAAACCACGATTAGCCATATCTCATGATGCCAGCCAATACTAACTAGTTGATAACAGAAATATACTATTTGTTGAGTTTACCCAAGGTAATCAAGATACTGCAATATTCTTATACTTTAGCACAACTTTCAAGTTAGTAAACAAGTTAGGCTAGTTCTTATTGTAACTTTCTAAATTCAAAGTTGATTCGTTCGTTAGTTGATTGTGATTCATAATATTGATAGTTCAATTTCCTATTATGATTCACAGTTTTCACCCAATAACCAAGATAAGATAAAACTAATTCTTAATTATTTTTGGTACAAATTACAATAATTAATAAAATAAGTGATAACAAAATCCAGATTCCCAATATGATTCAGAGTTTTCACAAAAATAATTAATTAGTCATAGGCTATAATTATTTTACTTTATTTATTTACTTTTATCGATGATTTCAAATTTTCAATAATATAGGTAGGCTATTTAAGGGGTTACAATTCAAGTTTTCTCGCCAAAACACAGATTTTTCGAATAATTTGAAAATAACTCAAAATTTCGAAAAAGTATACGAAGCAAGGGTGAAGGGACAACAGAAATTTGATATGTCGTTAAATTTTAAACAAAACCGGAATGAAATCGGAGAAAAATGACTGCCAACTTAAGCTTGATGTCGACCTATTACCCTTTAAGACTAGCAAATATTTCTGTTTTTCTTCAGCATACTAATCATTAGAGCAAGCAGATCAATGGAAAATACAATGCATTTATCATTTCCTAATTGTTTATAAAGTTTTCTAAAAATAAACCAATAATATTTTAAAACAAATGAAGTAACTTGGGGTTGAGCCAATGCAAGCACATGTGCAAATCTTTCAATACCCCTATCGCATATAAATACGGTATGATTATTTTATACCATAAACCTCCAGCTTAATCATCGATGATCGTTGATAACCTTTAAAGATACCTAATTAAAAATGCTAGATATCTCAATGTTATGCTAAGATAATCGATGGAAAGAATTGATAAAACAATACCGGTTTCTGTGACGTAAGAACATGCAACGTAGAAATGGTACCGTACGAGTATATATAAAACATTCTATAAGTTAAAATAAACAAACGATCGAACAAATCTAAGACAAACAGTAGCCAAACCTGCTCCAACGAATTCGTAACACACTATAGTCTACCGAATAAGTATGATGCAAACCGATAGAAAAGTGCAGGATTACGGTTATGAAGTACAAGAGTTTAAGAAGATAGGGAAAAAATGCAGGGAATTATTGTAAGTAAACCTCTGTTGTTCCTAACTTCCATGGTATTTTAGACTGCTTCGATCGCGGAAGATTTGTCTCCAATATTACGTCCCCGATCAGTTCGTTCCCAACAACTCGCACCCGAACAATTATTGGTC
>JAQGBM010001281.1:0-10980 GCA_034698405.1 Symphylella vulgaris | reverse complement strand
TCAACACTGTTAACTATCAAATCTTCCCTAATTCTGTCGTTGGATATATTTTCTTGCCACTGGTTCCACCTATTTACGCCACTGACATGCGGACTTAAAAATTGACATAAAAATACACTCAGTTTAAGAAGGACTGATTATCTGAAATTAAAAGGTGAAGTCCATTTTAACTAAAACATTTCATGTTCTTGCCAAAGTGGTTTAAATCGGGTATTATACTATTTTGTATACATACCGCCCATCAAATCAGATTTTTATTACCAATTTAATTGTAGAAGGGAGAATTTTAAAAGATTTCTTTATAACATTATAATTTTATTTTTTAAGTTGTTTTGAAGAAAGTATAAAAGTCAGTATAAGTTACTTAATTTTTTTTAGGGAAATACAGTACAGTATATAATTATATTAATATTGTAAAATATATAAAGATACAGTATATTTATAAATACTTATATAATACTATAATGAGAGTTGTTAAAAGTATACTAAATAAAATTAATAAAGAAATATGTGAAATAACTTAATGCCGGTCTATGATATATAAATTTAGCCTACAATATATATTATAGCCTACATAAATGAATATTTAGATATTTTATCTTGTACTAAATAAATATGTGAATATTTTTAATAAATATACAGCTTTTATCGCAACAATTATAAAGCATTCCATATAAAGTTCTAATATTAAATTACTATAACATATCCGTTCATAATAGCCTAGTCTAAATATTCAGCCATTACTGTTGGCTATAAACAATTAATTATTATAATCAATGTCCAAACCATATAATCAAACAAAATAATATTATGAGTTTATTGAGAAATTAATACTCCGTTGTAATTAATTTCTTGAAAAAATGTGTTGTAATATTATGAAAAGTATAAAATATTAATATTTTATTTTATTTTCATTTGTGTTTCAGTTACTGTGTAAAATATTCAATGAGTCGAAATAATTTATCTGCTAACAATAATTATTAAATTATTTTAAAGAGTTTTATATTTTGGCATTTTTGGTTAGGGCATTTAAATGCCCTATATTGTAAAAAAAAACTCGATAAATTTTTGATTGACTCAGATAATATTAATAATAATTATCAAACATCGATATTAACAAATAAAAGTATTGGTCGATCTAATATATACATTATAATTTTTATTATATCCGACATAGAGATCCACTGGAACTCGAATTAAAATGTTATAATTTATTTATTTAAGATGTTGTGGTTTATTTGTTTATTTTGAGCTGATTTGTTAGTTCATTTTATTTTCATATTTTCGGTAAATTATAACCTTTACGAGCAGGATAGTTTATTACCCTTTCTTAATTACATTTCTCGTAATAACCAATTTTATTTGCTTTAGTAGATTTCTGATTGATATTTTGAGCTAATTAATCTGAAAAAACAGGTTTTTTTAGAGTAGCCTATCATAAACATCATGATACTGCTTGATAACGATTACCGGTAGTTTTTTAAGTGGTTTCAGCAAGTTAATTTACGCCAAAACTATTTATGCTGGGAGCTGTGGCGTGCTCCTGTAATAGATCATTTTGAAACTAAGGCGTAAGGTGGCAGCACCAGTCTTCCTAGTTGGTATAATCACTTCCGGCAAAATGGCGGACTATAGATTTGCATTACAAGGCGGTAGAGAAGTCATACGGTGATCTTATTTTGTCTTAACTTTTACACCATAAAATAATAATAATATAGTAAAAATATAATAAATTAAGTTCTGCAACAAAGGAAGATGATAAAACATTGCAGTGTTCCGGGCAGCACAGCAGATTCGGGAGTGAACAGGGGATTACATTATCACCTATTTCCCAAGGATAAATCCAGACGTGGAGTGTGAAAATTCGTACCGGTAAACCAGTTACAAATACATCTATTTGTTTGTAGCTTGCACTTTACTGAAGAGTATTATGTTCCTGGCTTGTTAGGTAAGATTTTTTTTATTGTAAGCCATAATATTATGGGGTAGGCAATTGTGGGAAGTTTAGCAAATCCACTTGTGTGGTTAAGCCTAACTCAATAACTCAGCTGTTTTACTTCATAAAACAATAAGCTTTATATTACTTTATTAGTTCACCTACTATTCAACTATTAATTTTTTACAGAGGATTATAGCCTACTGTGCATTTGCTAACTACAGCCGACATGATAATAAGCTGAATTAATTTACTGTAGGGCCATAAACAGCAGCATAATAAAAACTGACCCATGAATTTGTTTTTTCTTTCTTTCTTAGGAGAGCGCAGTAAAAAACTGCTAAAAAGTACCATTACAAGAAACCTACCACTGAGAGCACACGATAAAGTAGCAGCATATAAACGCAAGAGCCCCCAAAAAAAGAATGTTTCCTGATAAAAGTGAGGTTCCTGATATTACTTTTGAATTTGATGAGGATGTTGAGTGTGCCACTGAAGTCGTAACTGGTGAACACAACACCTACACAGGCATTGGCAGAAAAAGTAGCTACAATGTATCAAGATGCAAGTGTGTAAGCAGTGGATAGAATGATTAGAAATCAGTAAGTAAAGTAGCCCTAAACATTCCACCTTTTAAAACCAGTGATGCAGTGAGCCAGTGACCAACTTGTATCCAGCCAAGTACTGTTAACACGCAGGATTGCTAATCGTAGAATTTATGTGGAACATGTCATTCGTTTGAATCGTTTCACCAAAAAGTTCAAGATTCTGCAGAGGAGGATGGGTGTGCATCTGTGGCCTTTTATTCTTGAACATTTTATAATTTTACAATTATGTAATTTAACTTACTACATTTTATAATTGGTGGTAAGGGTCGGTGACCCCGACCTTAAATTGGCTTTAATAAATAAATAAATTTCAATCCTAATTTTTAATTTCCTATAACTTTGGAGTTTGGTCCACCTGTTTTAGTTTTACCAAGGGTATTAAAGTCAATTAAGCATGTCATAATGCTGAGGGGGGGGGGGGTTTCTAGACTTTTGTGACCCTGACCTTAGCCACTTTTTGCCATCCACATACTGGGGAGCGGGGTGTACTCCAATGACCAATGTTACCTCACTCGTAGGTTCACACTTCACAGCATCAGATGAAAAATTATTATATAAAGTTAAATTAGTCCTAATTAAAAAATTAAGTTACATTTTAATTAAGGTTGTCAGGGTAGTGGCAGATCTACTGGGGGCTCAGACTAGAGACCTGGAGGTTATGCTAAAATTATAAGTTAAAAATTCTCAAATTTCGATAGGCTATAGCATGCAAAAAAAATTCGTTTAATTGAGGTTTTTCATTTGTAATTTTTTTTTGGAGGAGGGGGTAGGGACCGCTGGATGCTTTTGGTACATGGGCCCGAGCTCCAGGGGCTCGTTATTGGACACCAAAAACACCGGTGTTTGTAAAACCCCGAATGCCTGCAGAGGCCCAAAACGTAATTTTTGCACGAAATATGTTTGAACAAAAAATTACGTCTGTTTTGAGTTCATGTCGCTCGAAAAAAAAAATATTTGGTGCAAAAATTACGTTTTGGGCCTCTGCAGACATCGGGGTTTTACAAACACCGGTGTTTTTGGTGTCCAATAACAAGCCCCTGGTCTTAAATCATAACTTATAATTAGTCTAAATTCCTCTAGATATTCTCACTCATTAATTCTAAGTGTAAGAAATTAGGCTACGGAAGAAATAATTAAAATTAATAATCTTTGGGGGTGAAATTGTATTACACGTTACGGTGTACTTTGCACATTGGTCCAACTCCAAACCCAGGAAACAATGAAAGTGAACTTGATATATCAGGTGTTGCCCTCATCTGGAGACTGGAGGTCAAGAAATAAGAGAATTTTTTGCAATAAGATAACAATAGAAATTACTGTACAGCTAGATAAAGATAATTATTAATTGTGACAGATCTAACTTAATATCACTATCATCTATCTGGCCTTTAAAATTGTGCAAATTGAAACTAAAACCTGTTGCAACTGAACAATTTAAAAGACGGACCTAATTTAAATAATTTACACGATGACCAGCCAAAGATAATCTAGATAACAATAGGAATATTATCATCTTATCTCATCTGGCCTTAATTTAAAACATTTGCAAACTACCTAGTACACTTCCGGTAGTTAGGTAACGGGCGAGTTAGTGGTCACCAAAACACCGGTGTTTCCCCATAGGAAATACACAGGAAACCCCGGTGTTTTTGGTGACGAATAACTCGCACCTGGTGCGCGTAAGACCCAGGCTCTATCTCTGTACAGAGATCGTAGCCCTCGTAAATTTACGAAGGCTACGACAGAGATAGAGGAGCCTTGGGTGCGCGTTATTCGTCACCAAATGTAGTAGTGCTTTTCCATAGAAAATACATTGTAAAATTCCGTTGTTTTGGTGACGAATAATGCGTTATTCGTCACCAAAAACTCCGAAGTTTCCAATGTACTTCGTATTTCCTATGGAGTAACACCGGTGTTTTGGTGTCGAATAACGCGCACCTGGTCGAGTCCAGGCCGGGGGGCAAGAATTTTTGAAACTGAAAGTATTACAATATACAGTAGCCTAGGCATTAATTGCTTATTGGTTTAATAGCAAAATTTCCCTTTCTGTTTGCAATCTAAATTTCAGAATTCTTCGTTAATTAATACAATTTAAACTCAACAAAATCATGAACTTTTTCAGTGATATCAACTGTATTACTTTTTTTTTAGGGTGGTCAGTGGTTAATTGAAAGTTCGCCCCTGTGTCGTATCAAATGCTCTGACGAATCTATCTTCACCATTTACAGTTGCGTCCGTGGTAAGCTTGTGGAAGTTAACGAACAATTGCTTAAAAACCCTCATCTTCTTACAGAAAAGGTAAGCTACTTTCTTCATTGAGCAAAGAAAACTGCATGTGCTTCCTTTTGCACTTACTTAAAATGTTATTTGCATAATTTTTGCCTCTATGTTAACGTTACATGGCTTTGTAATGTTTTAAGCTTTGTACTGCTCGTCATTTGCTCATTACTTTTGACTGCTATGAAAGTACTGTTCCTAACAGTAATTGAACCATTTCGGTAGGAATTATCGTAACTAACCTAAATATTACGGTATAATTTACTGAACTTAAGTTTAATTGCTTCTATAAAAAATACCTAGTACTCTACCTGTATACTAACGTAAGTTAACTGATAAGTTCTAGGCTATGAATTGAACACGAAAGATATATTTCGAGATGCGGTGCGCTGAGCTTTGAATTTTGATTTGCCGTTTTTTCGACGTAGGCTACTGAAGTTTTAGCTGACTCAATCCCGGGACGTAGTCAGTAGACCGAAAAGACAGTCGGCTAAAACTTCAGTACGCCGAAAAACGGCAAATCAAAATTCAAAGCTCAGAGCATCGCATCTCGAAAAATCTCTCGCGTGTACATAGCCTTAAGGTCCCCCAGGTCTCCAACTTTAACTAAAAAGTTGGAACTCAAGTAGTAAGCATAATCAGGCACTCAGGCTTCGCTACTTATTTTGCCCGCGAGATACAGATACCGTATAAGTTACGAGAAATTACCAGAAATAATATTTCTGTTATTACGTAAATTAACTAAAGGCATATGTAATTATGTATATATTATGCTGCAGACCGCAGTAGCCTATTCCGGAATCTAACAGATGTATGTATTCATTTTATTTTGGTTTAGTCTACTGTATACTTCCTTATCGGTAATTCAGTTCGGCGAACCTTTGAAGGAGAAAATTTTAGCGATTTTAAATAATTGGCACGGTACTTAGCACACTCGAAACACCTATCGATTGTGCATTATTTATTAACAATAGCAATAAAGATCCGTGTGATTGAATTTCAATCTGCATATCCGGTGATACAGTATCATCGCTGCTTAATAACCGACACAAAATAATGAAGTCGGCAACATTGGTTATTTAGAAAAAATTACGTCTAAATAATGCGCGCGAACAAAGTGTCATCTTGTCTACTGTTTGGGAGTATTGGCCTAGACTGCCAATATTTGTCCCATTAGAATTACTATACGCTAAGGGCCGGGTGCACAAAGGAATTTTACCTGATGTTTAGTCTAACTCCAGGGTTTTAAACTTGAATATTATATAACCGAACGTAACAAATTGATATTATCTTCGTAACCCTTAAGTACGAAAATGGACATATGATATGATACACCAAAATGTTCGTCTTGAAAGATCTATTCGAAATCGAAAATGTAAAAAACTTATGGGGTTATTTTGAAATATCTTTTGCCTGCCCCAAAGTTTCAAACCTCGGCTGGGGAGGTAAGAATTTTCGGGTGAGTGAATTAGTTCTTGAAGTGGCGGCTCCTTCTGATGAGAGTTTAAACCGAGGTCTTGTGTAGATCCCCATTGCACTCTGCACATTAAAGAACCCTCATACAGGTCTATTTAAATCCTGTCCCTGAGGCAAAATTAAAATCTCACTCCGTCGTCGGGTTATGACCTTCATTGTCGCTTACCGCGACGTTAAAAAATAAAATTGATCTGATCAGCAAACAAACAAACGAAATATCTTTATATTTAATGCGACGACCCTATAATTTTTTTAAATTTTGTAATTGGCCCATAACTTTTCAAGACGAACATTTATGGTGTACCATAGTCCATACAGTATGGCTGGAGTTATCCAAAAGATAGTAAATGCGCTTGAAGCTCAAATCAGCTTTTTCGAGTGATAAAATCGCATTTTAGAGTGTGTGATTGGTTAAAAATTCTCGTGATCACGTGAAAAAGTCCTCTTTGAGCTTCAAGCGCATTTACTATCTTTTGGATTTATAACTCCAGCCGATGTAGATTTTTCGTTCAAGGGTTACGAAGATACCGATTTATTTCGTTCGGTTATAGTCAAGTTAACCCTGGAGTTAAGAGTACCGTACACCTCAGGTGAACTTCCTTCATGCACCCGGCCCTAAGAGATATCCGGCTGTGTTGCTTATTATTAGTTGATACCGATCATTCGGAACTTCTTGACCTTATAGATATTCAATGAGAGCATTCTTGAATTCTTGAGAGTCGATAGACTTGGTACTACTGTAACCAGTTTAGACCGAATCTATCCCGAGAGTGTAGCAATGAAAATTTTTCCATGCAACTTAGTCCTCTAGGTATAGGGTGTCCAAACATTAATTTTAACTAGTTCTCGTATTTTGTGATTGTTAAAAAAATTTTAAATCCACTTTTCGTCGCCTATCGTGTTCACAGTTTTTTAAAAACAGAATTTGAGCGATGGCTAGCTCTGTTCCAGTGTCTAGACGTCCGGTGTTTATGTCCTGATGAAATGGAGTCCCCACCGACCCGCTTAAAGTTGATGTAACTCCTGTAACTGTCCTTTGAGAAATCAGGCCACATTACATTATCGTATATATTGAGGTTTTGAGGATGAAAACATAACTTTACAAGACCAGATCCGTTGGGTTGGAAGTTGAGCGCTTACCTCTAACCCTACGTTAGGTAGTTCTAAATCCGGCTGAGGCGGATAAGAATTTCTCGGTTCGTGTGAAAGTGGGGTCATTTTTTGGCATCATTTTTGCTCAAGGACGACCCGTCCCCAACAATTCTAATCCGAACAATTAGTCCCCCGAGCACTTCGTCTCCGGACAATTCGTTCCCAAAATTTTGTACCAGTAGTTGTCCATAAACTCGTCACCAACAACTTGAACCCGAACAACTCGTACGAAATGTTAGGGACTTATTGTTCAGGTGGACCAATATTATTGTTCGGGTACGAGTTGTTGGGGACGAATTGACCGGGAACGAGTTATTGGGGAATAATTGCCCTCAAATCTCCACTATTCATTTAGGCAATGTCGTGTTATGAGTATGACCTTTGTTGCCTTTCACCTATGTCAGGGAAAATCATTAATATATTTATTATTCAAGGAAGTTCAAAAATGTACCGGTACTACGTAGTTACCGTAACTATAATTTTTCTGAGAATCCAAGCTGTGAACAATTTTATCTTTTCTCGCTAGCAGTTAGGTTTACTCGTATTATAACTAGTTAAATTAGCTGAACTCCAAATAAAACATTCTGTTATTAATCTAATAATCTTAATCGGAAAATTGTATTCGGAATATTTTTCTAACTCGATGATCGATCTGACCTGAAGATTGTTAGCAAATGACAGTATTAAATCAAGTATTAAGTAATTTATCATGTACAAATTACAATATGTCCCCGATTTTTAGAGAAATCTAAAATCTTGGCTGCTTACTTCTGGATTAGACCAGTTTAGTTCAGTTAACTCTTAAAAAGGTACTTATTTAAATTCTCTATAAGACAGCACCCTGTGTACGATTTATTGTTTAAAAGTTATTGATATGACTTTAGATATCACGTACACGCATCTGTTTATTAGGAATTACATTATGCATTATTGTATTTACTTTGCCTTTGATATTGATGGCAGATTGTTGAGACTTACTACCAGACGTAAATTATTCTTATGATTGTAGGCCTACAGTTATTTTAAATATTTGTTATATAATTTCGTGGCCTTATGAAATTAACACATGCGATTTCTTTGCTTGCATTAAGTTTTAAAACTGAATTGAAGCGTGTGTAGTGTGTATTTTTAAAAATTAACAAAAAGTTATAAGCCTGTTTTTCGAATTTTGAAAAAAAAAAATGTTTGCCATACATACAGATATAATCATTTGGGTAGGGTACGCACTTGCCTACAGATCCAAAGGACCCGGTGGGGTTGTCCTTTTGCCTCTTAAGGGGTTACATCTCAAGTTTTCGCGCCAAAACACATTTTTTCGAATAATTTGAAAATGACGCAAAATTTCGAAAAAGTACAATGCAAGCGAAAACAGAAATTTGATTTGGCGCGAAAACTTGAGATGTAACCCCTTAAAAGTCTGAAGGGCTGCAGGCAAGTGCGTACCGGTACCCTACTCACTGGATAATAAGTGGATATAGATCAGTTTTTTAAACCGAGGTCCCTCTGTAGCCTATTAATAGAGCATTGCTCTCCGCACATAAAAAAAAACCTTAGGCTATTATATGTCAGGGGTGACATCGTCACATTCCCCTGGCGAAAATTGGTCAGTGTTATGACCTTCTTTGTCGTTTACAGAAAGACTAAAATGCAATCCTTACTGAGCCCTATGAACGTTAAAGACCTTTAAAAGGGAAATAAAATTGTAATCTTGCCTACAACAGAATTCTTCCAGGAAAGGTAATAATAATTATTGTTTCCCTGCGATGGCTTTAGAGTGACATTAACACCCAAAAAAGTTAACTAGGATTGTCAGAAAATCTATAAAAAATTTTTATCAGATCTAGGGTGGTTTATTCGTATATTTCAGCTAGCCCTTTTTTATGTGGTGTAAAATGTGAGGTCTTCAAGATCAATTATTTAATTATTATTACATGGGGTCACTGGCTTTGGATATACCTATAATGGCTATAAAAAAGGGGGGATTAGTTGGTACCTCAGACTGTGTGGCGCCAATCTATCAATCTACACATTTTTTTATGCGATAAATTTACTAACTTGGTTTTATGTCCCCATAGCACGTCAACCTGCACGTATTACGATCTGCAACTGCAAGTGCTATTAAAACATGAGGTATGACGAGGTAATAGTAAAGCCTATTATAAAAAATCTTTGGTTTGGACTAGGGTTTGCAATCCCGGGATCCTGGTCATTTTTCCAATCTCGAAATCCCGGGATTGAGCAGATCAAATCCCGGGATTTATGGATGGATAAAACTGCCAAAAGTGTCTAATTTTTTTCCAAATATTAGCCTATTAAATTCAATTCCCGAATCCCGGAATTGACAATTTTCAATCCCGAAATCCCGGGATTGAAAATATGGCCCAGGATTTCAAACCCTAATTTTTGAACTTTAGAATATAAAAATCTTGTAGACAATCTAGTACAACTTTTCCAATGAATTATGGAGCTAGGCATATCAAGAAAACCTCAATAAATCATGGATTTTGATGGCTTTTAGACCAATTTTCCGATCCCGGGATTAACAATTTTCAATCCCGAAATCCCGGGATTGCAAACCCTAGTTCCATCGATCGTAATATACAGTATAATACGATCGATGGAACGAAATTTGATTTACCCCTGACACTGACATAAAACAAACGATAACTTACTAAAAATTACTGAAAAATATAATCGCGTGTGATTTATTTATTATCCAAATAAAATAAAAAATGAAATATTTCATTTTCTATAATCCTATACTTTCGAATAACACTATATAATACCGGCGAAGCTAGTGGCATGAGGGTTAGTCACCTCATGTCTATGGCATGAAGTCAAAAACCCTTACTTGTTAGGGGTGTTCAGCGCAAGGATGGGCGTTTCGGAATATACATTCAAAACCATTGCTTTTTAAAACTTTAATGGGATGCGGGGAATATCCACTTGAAATATGAGTTATTTTATGTGCGTTTCAACACCTAGAAGAAGCAGAAGAATAAAATAAAAATAATATATACCATAGGAAAGCTCAGTTATTATTGTAGGGTACCGTTTATTTCATATTTTATTAAAATGTATTTTAATATTTTTAAAATCATTTTTATAAAATACCTTATTAAAGTTTTTTGTTAACGAAGCCAAAAAATTGATTCAATTTAGACAAAAAACTGCAATAACAGGGTCTTATATTTTAATTATTTAAAAATATTAACACACATTTAAAAAAAATATGAAATAATATACTGTATCCTAAAAGAATAACTGAGCTTTCCAACGGTATATTTTTTATTTTATTTTTTTTTACTTCTGTTAGGTGTGGAAACGCACAGAAAATGACCAAAATTTCAATGTGATGGGTAAGTTTATTCCTCATTGGAACCGTTAAAACTTACTCGTAAAAGGGAAAAGAATTTCAGCCATATAAAAGGCAATGGATTATCATGATTCTTATTTTCCAGGAAGGTGGTGAAGGCTCATCCCCTGGCGTCTTATAGCGTCACAGACGGAAAGAGACGTTAAATAAAACTC